>JAFFST010055705.1:24769-45029 GCA_022414735.1 Noturus placidus
AATGATCCAAAACATAAAGCAAAATCTACAATGGAATGGTCCTGCCTGGTGTGTTCCTTGTTCTTCATGATGCTCTCTGTGCTTTAAACGGACCTCTGAGACCATCACAGAGCAGGTGCATTTATACGGAGACTTGATTACACACAGGTGGATTCTATTGATCAACATTAGACATTTAGGTCAACATTGGATCATTCAGAGAACCTCACTGAACTTCCGGAGAGAGTTTGCTGCACTGAAAGTAAAGGGGCTGAATAATTTTGCTCGCCCAATTTCTCAGTTTTTTATTTGTTGAAAAAGTTTGAAATATCCAATAAATTTCGTTCCACTTCATGATTGTGTCCCACCTGTTGTTGATTCTTCACAAAAAATTACAGTTTTATATCTTTATGTTTGAGGCCTGAAATGTGGCAAAAGGTCGAACAGTTCATGGGGGCCGAATACTTTCGCAAGGCACTGTAACGTAAAAGAAAGACAGTTTATAACGGCTGTAACAAACAGATACAAAGCACGATGTATCGATTGAACGAAGTTTTCTCACAGATTGCAGCGGAACGAGAGGAAGCTTCCAGATGTACAGTTAGAGGAAAATGACCGTTATTTCTGGTAGCAGTAATCTGTTGTTTACTGAATAATGAAAACCAAGATTATATGCTAAGATGTACGTTATGATGATTAAAAAAAGATTTGGTTGGCGATCTATGCTGCGATCGACTGCTCCCGCTGATATTAATCTTAACTGTTCTCTCCATCTTTGCACATTTCCAGATTATTCCATATGCCTGTAAGGTTTACTTACTTCAGAGAGTTTGGCAGCCTCTGCTCAGACTTCATAAACACGATGAGCTGATCAAGTGGAGTGAGAACGTATGTCTTCAAGCTGCAAAAATAAATAAATAAATAAATATGTACATCGACTCGGCTGAAAACAGATCTCTAGGATCAGTGACTGCGTTTATTTATGAGCTGAAGCTGGAACAATGTAATTACATCCCATAACCCGCTCCAGGAACATGGTTTTCAGAACCATGTGCTTATGATGAATCAAATATGAGGGTTCAGGACGAGACCTGCATGAAGAATGGCGGATAAAAATAACCAGCGTGTACTGAATAAATAAAAAAAAAGAAGAAGAAAAAAAAAAAGGGGGAGGCTCGACTGTTCTCGTGCCACAGCAAACAAAAACACAGCCGCATGGTTTTAAGAGAACATTTCAACCAAAAAAAACTAACGTTCATCTGCCAAAATAGGTCTGGTGTTTCAGGATAGGAGCGACAACGCTAGTGTCCGCTAACAAGACAGGAAAAGCCTATAGACACCAGTTTAGCATCTGGTGGCTTTTGGTTGATCATCGTCTTCTTACTTGGTACAAAGTTTGGTGTCAGGTCACATCACGATCACACTCCGGAGTTGGAGGAATGGTAAAATGGAGAAGAAAAGAGAGAAACGAGAGAGAGAAAGATTGTCTATGTTAAATGACATGCATTACAATATCTGGGTTTCTTAACAATCTTCCAGCAAAGCAAACTGAAAAATTACTGTCTACAATAAAAAGATAATCACATCATCATAAGTAAGAAAACAGAGGGAGAAATACTCTGGTGTTAAGCGAGAACCTGAAGGCAGACTGATAGAGCGAGAGAGGCATGAACACACATCCTCATTACTTCTCCTCTCCTCCATCAGCCCCAGCCTCATCCATCTGTCCTCAATCACATCCCTCGCTACTGCCACCCGAGACGCTCCGTCCTGAGTCCTTCCCTGATGAGTTTTTCTGGAGAAATCTCGAGGTACCAGAGAACACCTGGTGGACAGGTGGAACAGCGGAATGCTCTTGACAGGCTGAGACTGGGTAATCTCGTACGGGTATGGTACGTGCGTGGCGCTCTCACAAATAGAAAGTTTGCGGTTTGGACTGGAACATTCGAGCTAATAGCTTCTGCAGGAGTGCTGAACTTTTCTCCGAGCTATATTTATCTCTTCATTAACCGCCGACAGGACTGAAGATTCACACAGAGACGGGAGCGATGACAGGCGGTGTTCGCTCGTTACAAATCCTGTCAGACACGTGTTTTTTTTTTTTTTTTTAAACTGGAGTTATGGAGGTTTAACCAAGGGAGGTTTATAGCTGTAGCTAAATTAGGGACAAGGAGTGTTTCAGAAATGTCATTTGTGTACTTAAAAAAAAAAAAAAAAAAAAAAAAAAAAGCTACGGCTATTTTAAGGTCCATAATTCAGCACGAACCACATCAGCAAGCAGGACATCATATAAAGTCGACCATAAAACCTTTACGACGTTAAAAATCCCACCGGAAAACCTGTCAGTGTTGAACAGGCAAGTATTCATGCATTACAACATATAACAGCCAATCAGGTTCAAACATGCAAATGAGTTTTATGCAACAAGGTTTACCATCTTTTGTAGGTTTTTCTGTTATCTAAGGATTTATTTTTTTAAAATTGCTGATCCACAACAATATCCAATTTATCTTCAATTAAAACTTAGGCTGAAATTAACCACTTCTGCAGAGTCACTTCTGGGGATCTTACTTCTGCCGTTTGACCGGATCTGATTCAGTCGGGTGAACGTAGTCGCTCAGGATCTTCTCGAGAACTCTGTCTTCTGGAACGCTGCAAGGAAAACAAACCGCAAAGCCATGACTGACTCTCGTAGTCAAATATTTGCTGATCAGCTAGAACCACTTTAAACAAGCGATCGAGGGTGAGTGAGAGAGAGAGAGAGAGAGAGAGAGAGAGAGAGAGAGGGGGAAAACGCAAGGTGGGAAAGCGCGAGGTGGGAAAGCATCAGAGGTCGAGTCGTACCTGGTGGTGTATTCCGCATTGCTCTGAGGGAAGATGAGCTTCAGGTGCCAATACAGCTTATTCTGTCTAGAGGACAAAAGCAGGAGTGACGCTGACTCGTTTCATCGCTTTATGGTTGTTTAATGAGCATATAACCATAATATTCCATATAATATTGTGAACCTGTAAGGTTCACAAATAAACACTGGCCAGTATTTTTTTGGTTATTGTATAAATATGTGGTGCGGTCGAGGTCAGTCAGGATGTTAAACATACACAACGCGTTTACGAATGAAACCTCCATGCTGAGACACATTAAATATACGCATGTATTGATTATTTCTAGCTCAGTTCCTATGGAGTTTAACAGGAGAAAAAAAATTTATTGCGGTACAGAGAACCATTTTCAAATGTTACCTATGCTAAGAAAGACAGGAACTGGAACTAGTACAGAGCACGTAGTTTAAAAAACATTTAAAAACCACGACTGTTCCGGAACAGTGAACTGGATTCCATCCCAAGGCCCTGCAGGGATCCGCTCTCTTATCATCACAGACCAATGTAAACCGATATCATCCCATATCTGACTTCAAGGGAATCGAAAATATTTTGGGGGGAAATAAACATGAAATTTCACTTCGAACTGCTTTGATTTGCTATAATAAGAATAAGACAATCAGAGGAAAATAATCAACAGTAGCTCTGTTTGGTGTTACACCCTGAAGAGATTTATTATTTAGATAAGACCTGATGAACATGGAGACGAACATCATAACTGAACACTGGGTCCATAAGTTCAACGTTAAGTTCATTAAAAACCAGTCAGGGGTGAATGTTCTAACACCTGCCATTTCATCACCTCTGTGTTTAGACTTTAAAAACATGCACCAAATGAAGAAATATAAAAAGTAAAGTGTCATGGAAACAGTTATGAGTATAAAGAAAATATGTTTTAGATCAAACACTGAGTGGGCAGGGATTCCCCCCGTGGATGTGTGAAGGTATTCCAGCATTCCTCTGGGATTTATGAGTGTGTTCAGGCTTGGCTGTGACTCCAGGGTAAAGGTGTGTGAGTGTGTGTTGGAGCTAGCCTACTTGCGAAGGTGAAACGGCATTGTTCTGAGCCAGTGTCGAGTGGAAAGTATGCCCCTGCCCCTCCCTCCAATCGAATGGAAAAAGAGGTTTGGCAGAAAGACGCTGGCGGGCGTTGGAGGGCCAGGTGAGGACGCAGAACCACTCCATCGCTCAAATATTTTCAGGGTTGAAATAAAAGGCTGAATGTTGGGTATGTTATGAGCGGAGACTTTATAAAATAACAACATCAAACCTTCCAGCTTCAAACAGGCGGCCGTTAAAAGACTATGGAGGGATTCAAACTGATTAGTCGAGCTACCTAATGAACTGGGAAAATCTATAAAAGGAGATTATTCAAAATTTGGGCTGAGAAAGCACTCGTCCAAGCAGACTTAGCCCCGAAACAGGAAGCTGGCAAAACACGATAAAGACGCCAGTAAAAACAACTGACATGACTCAGAGCAACAAACATCGATATCATAACTAGATTTCTGTCACACAACCGCAGACATGGCACAATAACGGCAAATCAACAAGCAACGGTGGGTGCGGACGAGTTCTCGCTAGCGTTGTCGAGCACAGAAGTTCTGACCGTTCTGGTTGTATTAGGGTACCAAGTGTTGTTTGAACAATGATTGACGAGATCATGTTATAAAAAAATAAAAAGAAAAAAAAGTTAAATATAAAATGTAGAGGTCCAGGGAAGCCCAGGTTTAAGCCTTAAATCTCTCTAGATAACACACAAAACTGATTTTGTATTGAAAGTGTAGATCCTCGACCAAAAATAGCTTCATATAGCCATTCAAAAGTGTAGAACGAATACACCTTTTCACTCTGTTCACATTGAAACAGATCCCGAACCCTCGTGGCTGATCCACACACTTCCAAAGGTGCTAAAAACGTCCCCAAGCTAGGAATGTAGAGCACAGAGGTTTCATTCCCACCACTCCATTTTGGTGCATGATGTTTCAAACACTTTGTTTTTATTCATTTGGGGGGGAGGGGGGGGTGGACTCGAATGAATAAACAGCGCATCGGTAATGAGCTCTGGCTAATTTCATTCCCCCAACCAACACACAAAAAGAATAACCTTCATCCAAAGCATCAAGGCCAAACTTGAAAATAAATGTGTGGGGGGGTTTGTACGCGTGTCCAAGAAACGGGGACGTTATGATCCTGATGAAGGACACACTGACCGCAAAAGACACTGTACACAACCTCACACGGTTATTAGTGCAGGACGCAATGATCCCCAATCTCTTCCAAATCACACAAAAACACCAAGAAACAATTATTACACAATGCAAAAACAGTGCTAGAGCAACGTTGCTTTTGGACAACCGGATAGTTTTTACACCGGGTTACAGTATTAAAGTGTAGGACACTACATTAACACTACACGACGGCCTTCATCTTTGGAAGCATCTCATTTGGGGACGTGGAAGCGAAGAGCTGAAGTTACAGTTCACGCCTTCGCAGATGTTTCCGAGAAGAACACAAGCGACACTGTATTCCTATCCGTCCACACTTAGGGGAAAACAACGGAGAAAACAGATGCCCTTGTATTGCCTTCGAATCAGGGCGGAGTTTGTGTTAGTACACCATAATTTCTCAATGCGACTGAACAGTGACATTATTTAAATGTGCCTGTGGTGGTATACTGGATTAGCAATACACCGAAAGCAGGAAGTTGGAATCAGATGTTGCGGCTTTCGAGCTATGAAGAAAGAACAAACAGGGCCACCTCCGTAAACGCTCGCCTTGATATAGCAACAAGGTAGCCAGCTAAAATTAGTGACTATGAGTGATGACATCAGTGAACTATACAGGAAGGACAACTGTACAGATTTAATCAACTTCTGTGTCTGTTTATTGATCTAAAACAAATACGGCTATAATAAGTAAAAAGAGCAGTGTTTTATGGTTCTGCATTGATATCATCATCATCATATCATACACTTTTGAGTCGAGGGAGAGGTTGGTTTTGGAGTTTTTTTCTCCCTAGTCAAAAAACTGTAAATATTGAGTTGCGAGTTTTGGAAAATATAAATATCAGGACAAGAATGTGTTTTGAGTCTACGTCTCAACTTTTTTTTGCAGAGACAGACTAAACAGCTCTGCGAGGTCCTCTGCACGTCCCAGTGGAGTGAGAATAAAGAGCAGCGAAATGATTTAAAGCCGATGACATGACGGCTGAGCCAGAGTCGTCCGTCTCTTTGTTCTGTAATTATGTCATTTACCTGCCGAGCGTGCTGACGATCACACAGCAGCTCCGTCTGGCCTCCTGAATGACGAGCAGGGAGGCTGGGGGGGTTTACACCACAGAGTCGAAATAATTTAGCAAAAGAGACAGAGAGAAATGTAATGTAAAGTAATAAATAATGACTGGGCTTACAAACCCCAAGACGAGACATCACTCCTACTTTACCTTAACAGTCCTTAAATATTATATACAGTACTATACGGCAAAAGCTGTTGCCACTAAACTGGAATGCTGTAGAATTACAATTTCCCTTCACTGGAACTAAGAAGCTCAAACACTGTTCCAGCATGACGATGACCCTGTGCACAAAGCGAGCTCCATGAAGACATGTTTGGAAGAAGGTAGAAGAACTCAAGTGTCCTGCAGAGCCCTGACCTCAACCACACTGAACATCACATTGGGATGAACTGGAGCCGCCTCACATCAACATCAGCATCTGATTTCAACCTCACTAATGCTCTCGTAACTGAATGAAGACAAATCCCCACAGCCGCGCCCTGAAATCTAGTGGAAAGCCTTCCCAGAAGTGAGACTGGTGTGCATTATATCAGAAAAGGAGGAACAAATCTGGAATGAGACGTTCAACAAACACATATGGGAGTGATTGTCAGTTGTCCAAAAACCTCTGGCCATACAGTGTACCCATTTATTTACTTATTATTTAGCCCGACTGAACCATGGTTACTATATCCAGGTATGGGCATCTCCAACAAGCTTTACAATGTTCCCTAGATTATAAAGGGGAGAAGGAATTTTCACCCACCTGTTAAAGCTATGAGGCATAATGTCCGGATTAAAACAGTAACTAAGACCATATATTTAGTTAAGCTGTAAAATATCAAACTACCTTCCTAGCAGGCCTGGCACTGACAGTATTAATGCATTGATCCTATAAGTTGTGCTAGGACTGGCTAGTTCACACAAGCTGTAGGTACCAGGATATGCAGTTTTACCATAGAATTGACCATTTTTGACCTGTTGAAATGACCAATATTTGAGGGAGACACCTCAGACTGTTTTCTGTTCTTCTGCTTTCTCGGGTAAACATGGCGGTCAGACCAAAATGCAAATACAATTCAATTTTCAAATAAAAATCCATTTTTATCTTGGTGAACGTTGACGTGCCACTTGACACTACACAAGTGGGCGGGACACCTGCTGCTTTGTGAAGAAAAAGGACCGTTTTTTGTAGTGATAATATACTTTTGTCTCTCTGCATGCTTGATTCTCTTAGTGGCCCATGATGGGACCTCTGCTGCACATTCATAAATATGTGTTACTTTCCTCTGTGACCTAGCTAATCTTTACCTGGACTCAGGTTTTTATACAAAAAAAAAAACCCACAGAGACTGCAGGGAAATGCAAGAGACGCAACGCTGCACTACAGAATATAACATAACATATTAAACCCTGCGAAAAGCAAAGGATTCTTTAAAAGAAACTAAACAAAACAACAAACATGAACCAGGAGTCAGGGGGAAAAGTGCCATAATAGAGCGAGAGAGTGAAAGAATGAGAGATTATATGTAGAAGCATCTGCAGCCACTGTGCAGCTCACATCTGCTTTTTATTTAATGTACTCAGTACATTGTGAAACTGCTTCCTGCCTGCTGCGAGCCACCCAACACCTCTATATGTCTCTCTCTCCCCGTCTAGTGCACACCAAATCCTGATCCTGGATACATTCCACCGGAGAAAAGATCATTTAGCGCACGGCATGAAGAGGATTTTCACCTAAGAACATTAGACGTGATGACTGTTAGCACGCTCCGGATCTGGGAGGAGTGCTTCACATGCCAGAGCTATTTTGGGACGACGCTTAGGAAAATGATGAAGCTTCTTGAAATTTTTTTGGAAAGCCTTCATTTGTTTTATCCAATAGCACATGTCCCTGTGCATGTGCGGTTATGGCTGCCCTTTTAAAAAAAAAAAAAAGACTCATTTTTG
Organism: Noturus placidus; assembly: GCA_022414735.1. Taxonomy (NCBI): domain Eukaryota; kingdom Metazoa; phylum Chordata; class Actinopteri; order Siluriformes; family Ictaluridae; genus Noturus; species Noturus placidus. The sequence continues at coordinate 32,856 of JAFFST010055705.1, forward strand.
GTTTCTGAAAAGTCCAAGCAATGATTTGGCCACACCGCGAGGCTTCATGCCAAATGACAGTACTGTGTTCCTGACGGCAAGCTGCAATAGCTCGGCCTACAAGACAAAACCGTGATTGGTTTCTACTGGTGTTCAATGTAAAGAACAATGTATGGGGGGGGGGGGGGGGGGGTATTCAGTGTATTCCTCTGAAAAGTTTAAGCCATGATCTAGTTTTCCACCATTCTTATCACATGTGGTGATAATGCACTTTCCTGAAGTTAACAGAACTGCATAAAAGGTTGAGAAAACAGTCATGCCAGAATCGAAAGCAGAGTCACACCATCACTTGAGAGGACAGTCACAGCAATGTCAAGACCACCGTCAAGACCTACAGGACAGTCATAGCAATGTCAAGACCACGGTCAAGACTACAGGACAGTCATAGCACGGTCAAGACCACGGTCAAGACCACAGGACAGTCATAGCAATGTCAAAACCACTGTTGTACCAAAGACAAGAGGACAGTCAGGTCAGTGTCAAGAGTCTGGTCATACCAAGAGTAGAGAGGATGATTGTACAAAAGTCAAAAAGACATCGAAGAAGACCAAAGTCAGTTGCACCAAAGCTGAGAAGAAATCTAGACAAAAAGTCGAGCGAGGACAGTTATAAAAAAGCTGAAAAGACAACAGGCCCAATTTGAACAGTTGAGGGCAATTGTGCTAAAGTTGCGAGCTCAGCCCCAGACTGTTGGTCATATTCTAATTAAAACCATCGTCACCATTCCTGTCGTGCAACATGGCCGAATTCCCGCCGGCTAACCGTAACAATTCCAGCTAACGCTTGGTCATTATGCTTGAATTGGATAATGTGTTAACTGCTCTGTGCTGGAATTGGAATCTGATTAAACAGCTTCAACACTTTCCAGACATCTTTAAACACTCATCATCATCTCTGACAGCTGGTTCGCTATTCAACATTTCAGATTCAAACCAGCTGCTTTAAAGCTTTCTATAAAAGGACAAACTGGGGGACAAATATGTCATGAGAACCCCACCAGTTTGCACCGTGCAATTGTCCGGTCAACTTTCCCGGCATAAACGGAACATTTATGGCAAACCCACTATGTGAGAAAGAGGTATTAGGCTCAAAAAGTTCAGACTCTAGTGTGTGTGACATCACTGGTGTGTCTCCAGCTGTGAGTCACTCCCTGTCGAGCATCTGTGGGTCCGTCTGCGTTTCACAACAACTTTATTTAACACACAGGCGCTAACAAACACGCTCACAGGCACAACACTGACGGGACTCGCACTTTCAGGCATGAATGCGGCCTTTGTTTTTTCTCCTTTGCTGCATTTGTTTGATGAGGTGCGGAGTGTTTTCCGTTTCTATGGCCACACTGACGGAAGAACTTCCAGTCAGAGTCACATGGAATCCAGAGCCTTGTAGAACCCTCACACTGAAATCCCCGTTCCACAACTCGAAACGTCAAAAAACGATATTATATCACTACACGACTTAGCGATGTTCGGGAATTCTGAAATTCCAGAGTTTGATATTCCAACATTGGACAATTTGATAACATCCTGGAATTCCAGGAACATTGTGCCCCTCAACATTGCTGGAATTCATATTCTAACATTGAACAGCTTGATCTTGCAGAATTCGATTCTACTTTCCAGAAACACGATTTTCAGAATTTGATCTTCTACCGTTATGTACCTCGAAAAGAGTTTTTATTAACAATCCAGCGCTAAACTATTCTGTAACTTAGTGTCTACCTCTTCATCCTTTAAAACCATCCACATTCTACAACTCGAAGTGCCAGAATTTGGATGTCCTACCATCCTAACATGGACACTCGACTAAAAGCTGTCATTTCTGTAAGACCTTACACCACCGTGTCGTGCTGAAGGCATCACCAGCACCTTTACGGCTCTTCCCGAAAGCGTAGAACCTTGTGTGAAGTTCTCATGCTCTGAGAACTTGGGATTTTAAAAGCTCCTCCCATCCAGATTTAGACTCTGTTAGCACAAGGGCTCAGATCAGAAAGAAAGCAGCTGAGGTGGTTCCTCAGTCAGTGGGGAAGCTGGAGTGCGAGATCCGGGAGCCCAGAGACCTTCTAGCTTCTAAACAAGAGCGCCACCATGTGATCCAAGCCTGAATCTCGTCTTAACCTTTCTCTATCACTCCATCTTATGATGATGTTCTCTCTGAACTGTTCTCTCTCATGGTACCCAACGAATAATGAGAAGAAAAACCAACCCAATACGTTTCTCTTAGTCTCCGAGATTTTTAAGCTTTAGAGTAAAGTGAAGCACCATTACATGCAGTTATTCCGGGAAACGTTGCTCATCACCAGGGACCTGTTTCGCTCATTTCAGGTCGCTGCTGTAAAATCTTCCTCTCCAAGTCAAACATTTAGAAGAACAAATCCTTCATCCTGAGTGCGATGAACATCCTGAATAAACAGACTGCACCTCAACTGACTCATTTCTACATCTGTTTTATTCCAGTCTGTCTGGTCGTTCGTCATATATCCGTATATCCATATAAATAGAAATATTGCTCCGAGGACAACCTGTACTCAATCACAAACGTCTCCTCACTCTGCGGTTTCTCCGTAACATGACAAACTGTGACGGTTATTTTTATTTTGGTCATATTAACTTGAAGAGAGAGAATAAAGAGAGGGCTGGTGAGGGATCGACTGATTATAGCCACTATAAGGTAGGTGAGAACAGGAACTAGATTTATAGATGTCCCACAACGGTAAATGTAACTATAAACATATAAAAAGTATGCCATGTCGTTCTTTAATAAAACTTACAAATGTAATTGTGTGTAATTTTAAATCGCAGTGGTATAAGAGGAATGAAACACTTCATGATGTTGAGATGAAAAATAATAAAACTCCTTAGATTTTCTATCTTTCAATTCTTCCTTCTTTTTCTAGTTTCAGTCATTCTTTTTTGTCTTTCCTTTCATGCCTTCTCGCTTTATTTTTTCTTTCTTCAGTCCCTCCAGGATTTTGCGATTTTGACAAATCAAGTGGACTCCGAAATACTTTTTTTTTTAAATTACAGCAGATTTTCCGCAGATTCGGGTCGAGACACGTGATGTGATGTCAAGCTATCGTCAATTCACTTCCGTCGAACACAAGTACAGCAAAAAAGGGTTCATTTACCAACAAACATGACTGCGAGAGGCAACTCCGTACAACTGTGATTTCGCCAATTAGGGTAGTTTTCCTCAAAAAAAGGCAAAAAAACTGCAAGATTCATCGCAAAATTTTTTTACAAGCCGCAGCAAAAAACAAAAAAACCTCTGCAAAATCCTGTACAATTCTTTCCCTTCCTGCATTCTTTCTTTCATCAGTTTTTTTTCTTTTCATACTTTCCTTCTTTCTTTTTTCCTTCTCACCATGTTGGTGTTTTTCTTTTCCACTAACAGTCTATAAAACGCTGCCACGGAGATATTTACGAAAACATGATGTTTACACGGATGGGGACTTGTTCGTAACACCGAGAATTAAAAGCGATGTTTGTAAAAAGAGCTGCCCAGGTGTGGGCGGGGCCTCGGGTCTCACCACTTTAAGACGAAAACTTTTTATCCAGATTAGAAAAAAATAAACATCGTTAGTGATTTTGTGGGAGTCTTACTTCATGTTGTACATGGATGTGTTCTCTCTGCGCCGGCTGAAGGACATCGGCAGGATCTTCAGATTTACCTTCGCTGCCCTTGCTTTCTTCAACAGCTTCCCCACCTGAACAACAAGGGGCAGAGAATCTCTAAATACTACACTAACATTAAGCAAACACACACACACAGCTGGAGGGACAGCATGCTCTTACACGGAAGCTGTGGCGTGAGCAAGTGCGTAGCAGTGCGTCTCTGTTGGGTCGCTCAGCGACACGACCCGTCTCCTCCAGAAACCTGTAGTCTACACAGAACACAGCATACCATTACTCTTCCGCCAGGTTACGCAATACACACTGTGTTTTCATTTATTTATGCTAATGCTAGCTCACATTAGATTTGTACTCAAACATTAGTTTGAGGTTAGGTTGTTAACATTAGCTCTTCCATTGTACTAATAACAACAATACAGTAATGTTCTAAAAACATTACATAGCTACAGCATGTCTGATCTGTGATTGAAGCAGAGTGTGAAGGTGTGAACAGTCACCGTTGAGCAGGTGGAGGTCACTGAAGTCAGACAGAGGGACGAAAGTGGTGCGATCACGAACGCCGCTGCACCCTGAGCGGAACTTGTGCTGCTTCACACAGGGCAGACTACGGCAAGCACACGGGGACATTTCACTACATTACAGTTAGCAGTTAACCTTCACACGTTCCTGTGCTTTTCCATGTTTGTTTTTGTTCATCTTTCACAATTAACCAACCATACATTTTATGTGCAAATTAAAACATCTAAAAAAACCAAAAACAAGAAAAATGACTCCGATTCGAAACCAAGCTTGCAAATTGGAATTAAATTTTTTTTTTCTTCAAGGTTTGAAAAAAGATAACATCTTTGAATATCTTTCAAAGGTGTACTGAGAAAGAATTGATCCCCAGATCAGTATTATAATCGGTTATTACTACAATTGCAAAAAATATATATACACACAATACATTATCATCATTATTATTTATTTATTTTCTGTATTCTGCATGTCTGGATTTTTCTGAGTTCTCTGACCTGCAGGAGCACTTCAGGCAGTTGGGACAGCGGTACTTGGCCTCCTTGGCTTCGCACACATCACAGCTGTGGATTTAAAAAACACAACATGCTGCAGGATATCAGCGAGAGATACCGATCAGAATGACGTGAGAGTTTAGCGGGAAAAAGTACATATACAGTGCCTAGCGTAAGAGTTTATCTTTTCCATGTTTTGTATTGGAACTGAAATTAGGATTGTGTCATGAATATACACAACCATCCCATAATAAAATATTGTGGGGGGGGGGTATGTACAATTATTTGCAAATAAAAAAAATCCCAAAATATTTACGCTCACCACTGTAAAACGTCTAAATTCGTCGAATGATTTGAATTCAAGTCTCATGGTCTCAGAATCAATCAATACACCTGTTCCACAAAGAACCCAGAGCGTGTTAGAGAACACACCTCAACAAACGGCATCATCGTGACTAGAGGGGATTAGCCCGAGAAGCAGCTGAGAGCGTACAAACACGATGCCGCCGCCACCATGCTTTCCTGAACTGGGAGGAGTGTGTGTGTAAAAATGTCAGGCGATGAAGCTACTTTAAAACTTTCCAACTTTTAATTAATCCTGTTCTCATTGCTGCTTATTTATCATGGAAGTGCACTATTAGTATTATTATTACTACCACTACTACTACTAGGGCCTTACGTAAACGTTATATAGTTATATAATAAATAGTTATTATAATAAGCAAGTTGCAATATTACAAATGTAATGTATATTTATCTAGTTTGTTGTGATTTTTAAAAAAATAATTGTTATTAAGGGTGTAAAATCCACTACAAAGGAGTGTAAACCCCATGTAGTGCTCTAGAAAGGATGTAAACACCATATGAAGCTACTTATAAACAAGTTGATACACTATAAAAGAAATACGTTTGGGATTCATGTGTTGTCTTTCCTCCATTGCCATTGCTATTAACCACGCCTCCTGCTCACGGATTGGCTAGCACGTCGCACAAACACGTCACTGATTGGACATAGGAAATGTCAGTCACGTCACCGTAGCAACCACAGAACAGCGGCGCATCCATAAAATGTTTATAAACACACGGTAATTCTATCACGTTGTTTTTTTGGTCACAGAGATTTATATACAAATGACATAACCCTAACTGCACATTATTTATATCGTAGATCACATATTGTTTATCACACAGTAAAAGAATAAGAGGCGGAATGTTTCCGGAATACACGGGATTAAAAACGCACGCGGCTGTGAAACACTTTTACCTCGTCAACGATATTTTCCGCTTCAGTCCTCTCCGCTCCTCTTCTGACAAGTCCATATCGACTTTGTTCTGTAAAAACGCCGCGTCCCACATTGTTGTTGTTTATTTTAAATCTACTAAACCCCGATAGTGAACTTTCTCACTGCAAACCTTTCCAGAACTGCGTTCACTCACTTCCGCTTCACGTGCATCCGCCGCTGCCGTATTTCTGTTCGCAGCGAACGTTTACGACACTTGTCGTGCTTTTACAAAGCAAAGCGGTCTAAATCACATTTACACTCATTTACCCATGTTGATATAAACACGTCATTTTTATCATAAGATTTCATTATATTTTAAGTTTTTAATATGTTTGTCTTTGGTCTCGTCGGAGAAACCTGTACAGCCTTAATATCACACAATTAGGTGAAACATTTACAGCATATTGAGTTAATGACACAAGAAAATATTTATATAATAATAAAATGGTTTATATATTACAAATGTAATGTATATTTATATATTTTGTTGTGAGATGTTTTGTATTTTGTTAACCCGTTTAATCCCAAATTTTTCCCAGACACAAAACTATCCAAATCATGTGTCATTAGTATCCCTTTGAAACAATCAATCATAATTTTTTGAAATTTATTATTTCATTATTATTTTATTATTTCAATATCTGCTGGAGATGCATTGATAGATCATTCAATAACATTTTTGTAGCCTTAGAAATTAAACATTTTTTACGGTCACTATTGTGACCGGTGGGATTAAACGGGTTAAATATCTGCTTGCAACAAAGAATTTGAAGATTACCCCCCCCCCCTTATCGTCTGCATATACATTTACATTTATTCATTTAGCAGACACTTTTATCCAAAGCAACTTACAAATGAGAAAATTCGAGCAAAGCGATAAATCAAGCAGAGAACAATACAAGTAGTGCTACTATACAAGATCCATTAATTGAGTTCCAGAAGAAGCAAAGTGCACAGAGTCGAGGTGTAAGTGCAATTTTTTTTTAATGAATTGGTTAGGTGTTCACGGAAGAGGTGGGTCTTTAGCTGTTTCTTGAAGATGATGAGAGATTCTGCGGTCTGGATTGAGGTTGGAAGTTCATTCCACCACTGAGGAACAGTTAGTGTGAATGTTCTTGAAAGGGACCTTGTGCCACGCTCAGTAGGTACTACTAAGCGTCGGTCTTTGATTGATTGCAGATATAGGGTTATAATGTAGGCTACTTTATTTTATTTTAGGCTTAATATGTTATTGTGTGTGGAGTTTGCATGTTCTCCCCGTGTGTCGGGGGTTTCCTCCGGGTTCTCCGGTTTCCTCCCCCAGTCCAAAGACATACATGGTTGGCTGATTGGCGTGTCTAAAGTGTCCGTAGTGTATGAATGTGTGATGGATGTTATTGTACTACAATATTGTTTATTTAACATATATGAAAGAAGTCTCCAGTGTCAGAGATTTTTAACAGAGGTAAATCTGTAACTTTAGCTTTGCAGTTTACCAGAGAGAGCGAGAGAGTTTTGCTGCTGTCAACCAACCAAATAAAGACATGTAAATATTATTTATTTATATTTATTTATTTTTTTAAAGTGACCAATTCCAAGCCTCGTCTTATTGCCATAGACCTCCTGGTGTGATACCTTCTTATTTTTAATACCAATTTTTTTTGGTAGTCAGTTATTTAGTTTCAGGTAATATACTCCACTAGCCTGGCTAGCTTATTTATATCAAGCGAATGCACATTGACCATCTTCAGTGAACTGTTTCAGTGATTTTTTTTTCTTCTTCTTGGAGGCTTGGGATCGATCAGTTAGCATGGACAGCTGCATAACCATAAAACAGAAACACTTTTTATTTATGTTTATTTGATATCAAACATATCTAATATTTACATTTTGTTGTTTTACAGGGTGAATGTTGGAGTTGATGTGTGCTAATATAAGTTAAACATGTGTGATGTATGTGAATCTGGCCTGTATTAGCTGCAAGAATGTGACAGTACATCGCCAAACACTGAGCTGCTTGTGTGTGTGTGTGTGTGTGTGTTTGTGTGTGTATATACATATACAAATACAAACTTTATATAAATAATCATTTGGACTAAATGCTTAATTTGTCAGAGATCTGGCTAAGATATTATCATTTACTGGAGTACAGCAATTTTAAGAAGAAAAAAAAGAACATAAATAAACCAATATTATATTGTCAAAATATACACAGGCAAAAAAATTGACTGATTAACTAGCTGTGTCGAGCGCAGCACCATAGAGAAGGTGTTGAACCCTTACAGAGAAGTCCCATGCCTTTCATATAAGCAGGTTATATCACACACACACAACCACACACACGTGTACTTGTACTGTACAATATGTACAGTATATTTAATTACACTGAAACTCTTTGCTTCATGAAATGCAGGACAACTTTTCTGTAAGGGTGACCTTCTTTTGTTAAAAAATAAAAAACGTGAATAAAACCTCTAAAACACATCACGTCAACATCAAACATATTCATATAAATTATATTATAATGCAACAACAGTATTTCAAACAAAGTACTCTTTCAGGGTCTTGACGCAGCCGGTACGTACAACAAACGCCGTGAGCGGCCATCTTGGAAGGTGATGCGGGAAGGAGGTAGGTGCCGTCTGTCTAACTAGGCTTCGGTTCAGTTTGTACATGTAACAAAAAGCGATTCTTGATCCCTCACGTTCCGTCCACAAGCTATTGCACTCATGGCACCGGGTAAGTGCGCCGCTTCCTCGCCGATCCTGCTCTTTTAGTCACAGTGCACTCTTGATTCAACTCATCTGATCATCAACAAACCTTTCATTAGGCTACAACAAGTGTTAGCATGTGACTTAGCGTGTTAATGTATAGTGTGTTTCTTAATGCTAGTATATTTTAAAAAGTATCTCAAATGGGGAGAGTTTATTATATATTATAGAAGAGTTTATATGCTCGTTCAGAAAGCAAATAACAAACATAAGTCACATAGGGCCTCCTAGCCACTAGAGGGTCCTGTCTGAATGCAGGGGTTTAAAAAAAAAAGATACATAGGATGTCACATAGATCCCTCAAAGATTCAGAAACAGCCCTGATGGCAATGTCTTAACTTTCACTACTGTAGCTAGCTAATAACCTGCTTGCTAATCACGTAGAAAATATTGATATTCCGGATCAGTTTATCTTGTTTCCACGGTCACGGTGTGTTTACAGTACATTGTCCAAATAAATAATGTAATGCCTTCATACTGAATTGCTTGCCCTGGTCATTAGCAAGCTTTTGCTTATTTCTCAGCCGTATAACTCTGTATAAGACTTCTTATGACTTTTAAGTCTTATAAATTGAGTCCTAGCGCATGCCCAGCATGCTGAATTTCTCACATATATGTGGAGTAGATTTGTTTTTTGGGGCTGAAAATTGTAGTATGGCCAAAAAAAAATGTTTTTTTTTTTTTTTTGTAAAAAAACCCCACAAAAAAAAAAACAGCGTTTTAAAATGACCAAAGTAAGTGTAGATGAATGCCTACGATGGATGGATTCTAACTTTTGGGATTAAACACAGCTAATTTGACTCATATACCTGTTCTCAAACTGGCTAAACTGGTGTGTCAATGCAGGAAATGAGCTAAACTTGCAGTGCAGGAGGACTTAACGAGCAGGACACTTATATATTAACAGAGTGCGTTGATCTATGAGCTGCATCAATAGAAGTATTTAGGCTACGTGTAGCCCGGAATAAACATGTGCCGTTATAAAACATGTACACTATCGTAGTGCTGCAGTGAAATGGCACTTTTAATCTGATGTGAATTATGGGATTGTCTTCACTTTCCTTAATATGAAACTTGTCCAATTTTTTTTATGGCTGAACAAAATGATATTTAGAAGGGTTCATGCTAAATAGTCATGTCTGTATAATAACAGCTAAACCATTAATCAGAATTATTTTTCTCAGTTTGGGAATCACAGTTATTTATAACTCTTTAGGGACAGTTTTACTGCACTTCTCACCCGATCAGCTACACAAGGTAAGGAGGAATTGGTCATTGAAAGCTAATTTGTAACATTAGCTAGTTAGCTACCTTTAGTTAAACTCGCCCATATCACTGTTGATCATGCTTAATTTGTTGCCAAAATATCTACAGTATTTCTGACGTAAATACAATGCAATGTGCCTCTGTAATAACAATAGAGTACGTGTTACATAACATTGATTATCAGCACCTGATCCTGAATCAGTGTTTCAGAAGTTTTTCACAGAGAAACACTTGGGGATTTTTTTTTTTTGCGGAACTGGAACCGATCGTGTTTGTACACTTGATTCAGATCGTTCATACGACAACTGAGCATTTTTGTTTTCAATTCTCTACTTATTTATTAGATTCTGGATTGGATTTTTTCTTCAAAACCTCCAAAGATCAGCACATTTGAGTAGCTCACTTTTAAACAAAAACAGCTCTGATAACCCAGTTTGTGGACCCGGTTAACTACAGCACCATATTCGACAGACAAAACAAACAAACAAACAAACAAAAAAACCCCACACTCAACGGGAGTGAGCTGCATCATTCTAACTCGCATTCTTCTTTAGTTTAAACAGGGCGCGTTCCCTGTACAAGTCAGGCTTTAAGACCTGTGGGAAGCCACGGCGGCGTGGCCGCAGCACAGCGCTCTTTGGCTGCCCAGCTTTGCAGGCAGCCATCTTGAAACGAGAGTCCTTCAGTTGTTTCACAAGTGAGAGGAGGAGGAAGTGGCTCACAGGAAGCAGACGTGTCCAACCTCCAGGTGGCGCTGCTCAGGCCCTGTGCTCCGGGGCTGGAAACCCTGCACGTCCACCACAGGGAGCAGCGTTGGGTCTTGAGTGTGCAGCAGGAACCGAGAGTGGTGCCATCGGCCGTCACGTACCTGCACACAGTCACACCAAACACAAGATCAGAACCTCTCATATATCTCCGTCTCATTCTGTGTGTGTGTCTCTCTTTCTCATTCTGTGTGTGTGTCTCTCTCATTCTGTGTGTCTCTCTCGATATGTATCTCCCTCTCATTCTGTCTCAGAGTCTCTCTCTTTCTTGCTCTCTCGTTCTGTCTGTCTGTCGCTCTCTGTATCTGCATTTCTCTCTCACTCTCGATATTTCTCACTCTGTCATTGTCTCTCCCACACTTTTTTCTATCTCTCTCTCGCTCTCTCTCTCTCACCCCACAGTTGTCCTGAAGCATGTGATGTGGTATGGAGCCCCTCTCGAGCACCTGGCCGTTCCAACCGTAGAAGCGCACGTTACCAGGCATCTGGGTGGAGGAGGTGGTGATGGAGGAGAAGATGGAGGAGGTTTCTGGCTCGCTGTAGCAATGGAGCGTGATGGACTGAGTGGCTTTAACGCTGAGCAAGTGCAGAAATTTCATCTGGACCTTACTGACCCCAAGCGCCACCTGCAGGAACACAGAGGAAGGCTACGGCATATATATTTATATATTTATATTTACATTTATTCATTTAGCAGACGCTTTTATCCAAAGCGACTTACAAATGAGAGCACACTCATACACCAATGATAGCAGAGCTGCCATGCAAAGTGCTAGCTTGCCATTGGGGGCAACTTAGGGTTCAGTGTCTTGTCCAAGGACACTTCGGCATGGGATCACCCGGGCCGGGATTCGAACCACCAACCCTTACAATTATTGGATTAGTGGACAACCCGCTCTACCAACTGAGCCACATCCGCCCTCAATCCGCCCCATTCCGCCCCATTCCGCACCCAATCCGCTCCATTCCGTCCCCATATACACATGAACATGTGTCAGATGTTTGTGTGTATGTGTGTCTGTGTGTGTGTGTTTATGTGTGGGTGAGAAAGCACCTTATCTGTATCGAGGGGGATAAGGCAAGTCTGGCCTCCAGCTGTGAAATTACAGAACACCTGGATGGCGTCAGACGAGCAGCCGAGGTTCGGGTCGATCCAGAACATTCCTGAGGGAGGCACAAATTAACGTTCATTAGTAAACCATTTTCACAATTACTAACAATAATCATTAACTAATAATGATTTGACCCTGCCCTGGTCACGCCCCCATTACCATTCTCTCCAAAAACAGCTTGTCGTGTTACCGAGAAAATGTAAAAAGAATAAATGGTAAATGGCGCACTTATATAGCGCTTTTATCCAAAGCGCTTTACACTGTGTCTCATTCACCCATTCACTCACACACACTCACACACCAATGGTAGCAGAGCTG
>JAFFST010055705.1:60083-70356 GCA_022414735.1 Noturus placidus
GTGTGTGAGAGAGAGAGAGAGAGAGAGAGAGAGAGATCGCTGCACTTATAAGCATTATTATGGAACGCTTTGTGTTACCTCAGGTCCTTGCTCTCCATCTGCTCCCGATTCCCCTAGTGGCCCTTTAGGTCCCTAATGGATAAACACAGCATTAGATTGAAATCTCGGTTACGTAACTCAGCACTCATATACATTCCATTATTCTGCATAACTCACACACACACACACACACACACACACACACACACACCTACGTGCTAGACCTCAACACTCTTAGCAAAATAAATGTGATTGAGGCAATATTGTTGTGAAGAGAGCAGTTGTCATCGCCAAAATATGTGGCAAACACAAAACCAATAAAGTACATGACCTTGGGGAAGACGCCATGTGTGTGTGTGTGTTCTGATGCGTATATCTGTATGAAAGAATGAAAAAACAGTACGGCTACTTCAAACAGCTGCGGTGTGTTTTTACAGCAGACGGAGCAACTAGGGGCCTGTCGACTGATTACAGGTTTAGACTAGCTGATACACACTCACACACACACACACACACACGAAACGCCAGTAGGAAAAATCCATGCCCCTGCTCCCAAAACCACCAATTTGGCCTAATATTTATGAAACGATGCTGAAATACTCACAGGTTCACCAAAAGGTCCTCTTTCACCAGAACTTCCAGGTGGACCTGCAACACCCTACAAACACACACACACACACACACACACACATTACATACCTGCATACATACACATATCTTGGTCATGACCATATTGACTATTTTTGTGTAGATAAGATCTCCTTATCCAGTATATTATAAATTCACAGATGAGAGCAGATGTATGCAGTGAGTGTGGCTGCATGCTGTCAATTACATGAATGTGAGATTGAGTTTGAATAATTTACACTGGAGCTACATGTAAACAATTTCCACACAAGAAACCATCAACTAGCATTTTTCTGAAGTTTAATTAAATGACCATAAATAGGACAGGAATACTGGAGAGTGTGAGAGATTTTATTTTTCAAGAAGGAAGAATATACCCTATACTGTAGCATTAGTTGTTTCCAATGACAAACGTATGAGGAGCAAAGATGTGGAAGTCTAGAGTGAAGAGGAGGAAGTCCCAGAGTGAGGATGAGGAAGTCTCAGAGTGAGGAGGAAGTCTGAGAAGGTCCCAGAGTGAGGATGAGGAAGTTTCAGAGTGAGGAGGAGGTCTGAGAAGGTCCTAGAGTGAGGATGAGGAAGTCTCAGAGTGAGGAGGAAGTCTGAGAAGGTCCCAGAGTGAGGATGAGGAAGTCTGAGGAAGCCCCAGAAGGATGAAGATGTCTAAGAAGGTTCCAGAGTGAGGACAAGGAAGTCTCGGAGTAAGGAAGAGCAAGTCTGTGGAAGGTCCAAGCGTGAGGAGAAGTGAAAGTCCAAGGATGAAGAAGAGGAAGTCCCAGAGTAAGGATAAGAAAGTCTAAAAAAGTCAGGAGGAGGAAGTCGAAGGAAGTCTCAGAATGAGGACAGTGTCTGAGGAAGTCTGAGTCTTCCCAGGAATGTAAGCCATCATAAAATGAGAGCAAGTAAAAGAAAATCCAAGTGTGAGAAGAAGGAAATCTGAAAATAAGGTGAAGAAATCCAAGAGCGTTGAGCAGGACATCCATGAGGAAAGAGGTGGAAATCAGAAGAGAGTACTCTGAGAGTAAGTGCACAAAATGGCTTCAGGGATTTGCCTAGGATTTAAAAGCTTTGTGTAAACATTTTGTATGAAAACAGAACAAAAGTACATCAGGAAATTGCATGACAGCTAAAGTGAAACGTGATTCGGTTTAAATGTCCTTGCCTTTGACTTTTTAATAGTAAAATAACGTCCGAACTGTACTGTTCTGCATTTCATTATGCTGTACTGCGGTGTATTCAGCCATACCGTGTTCTGTGACTTTGATTATTTGCCTGTACGAAACCAGCCGCATGCTGATAAACCACCAGCAAAAGACTGCAGCCTGGTTCTCAGACTCCTGTGATGTGTCACCAGCACCGCTTCATATGTTTTCCTTTCATGCCTGTTTATATGGCTCATTATCGTCTAACAGGATGCACTGAATCTACACGCAACCCGCTCACATTACCACGGTGGGATAGCATCAGGCAAAACCGGACCTGGAAATCTGTTCCTGATGATTATTATTGGGGTCTCTTATCTCTTTCACACATGGGAATTGGCTGGCCACGGGGAACAGAAACATCCGTGGGCAAAGTGTGGCCACTGTGAATTTTGAGGACTTTGTTCCGGAACATAGGAAGAGCTTGTTCGTTCATTCATGTTAACACGTGTGCACTAAATCAGTAAATCTGCTTAATGATGTGCTGCACTTTCTATTTATTATGTGTGTTTTTTTTTTTGTAAAATTAGATGTTCAAGCAGGAAGCACCAAATATGTTTGACTAATTTGAAAACAGTGTGTACACCAGCCTCAGTTGCTCTATTTGTGGCACTAGAGGGCACTGTGGGTCTAAATCCATTTGGAAAGTGTGAGAGAAGTAGGGATATGATGCACTGCATCCTCAGGCTATTAAGTCTATAAAAATTTTAGTATAACATACACACACCACCAGTGGTAATGACAGAGAGGGTGTGCTGTAAAATAACAGACTAGATCTACTGTACAGTCAGCAGTTCACATGGCACCGTGTGATATAAGACTGGAGGAAATACAGGGGAAATGGAGCGCTAATGACAGAATGAAGGCAAGGTTTACTTAAAAGGTTTGAGAATAAAAAGTTCTTGTGTCCGTCTCTGTACAGTATGTAGTACAGGTGCATTAGGTGGTTAAGGACAGTCCATTAAGCAACTGTTCAAAACTACTAATGCAATGTCCTCCTGATTGTCCTGTGCAGGACAGTAGGGCATCACCACATTCTTTATTACTTGACGTTTTTCATTTTCAAGACTCTGGAGCCCTATTCAGATGGGATTGGTTTTGTTGGGTGAAAACGAACAAAGGATAGACAACCTTCTTACAGACTGCGTCACGCATGATCATGTAATTATGTTATGGCTGGACGTTCACTCAACCCTGTCAATTAAACTGCGTCACGCATGATCATGTAATTATGTTATGGCTGGACGTTCACTCAACCCTGTCAATTAAAAAATCGATCCAATCCTCATTCTTTAATAAATGTTATGTAAAATAAAACCACTAGTACCTAAATACAGAAAAGTCACACATACAGTATCTCACAAAACTAAATACACCCCTCACATTTTTGTAAATATTTGATGATATCTTTTCATGTGACAACACTGAAGAAATGACACTTTGCTACAATGTAAAGTAGTGAGTGTGCAGCTTGTGTAACAGTGTAAATTTGCTGTCCCCTTAAAATAACTCAACACACAGATATTAATTTCTAAACCACTGGCAACAAAAGTGAGTACACCCCTAAGTGAAAATGTCCAAATTTGGCCCAAAGTGTCAATATTTTGTGTGGCCACCATTATTTTCCAGCACTGCCTTAACCCTCTTGGGCATGGAGTTCACCAGAGCTTCACAGGTTGCCACTGGAGAACTTTTCCACTCCTCCATGACCACATCATTGAGCTGGTAGATGTTACAGACCTTGTGCTCCTCCACCTTCTCTTTGAGAATGCCCCACAGATGCTCAATAGGGTTTAGGTCTGGAGACATGCTTGGCCAGTCCATCACCTTCACCCTCAACTTCTTTAGCAAGGCAGTGGTCGTCTTGGAGGTCTCCGAAGAGAGGGGATCATGCTCTACTTCAGTATGTCACAGTACATTTTGGCATTCATGGTTCCCTCAATGAACTGTAGCTCCTCAGTGCCGGCAGCACTCATGCAGCCCCAGACCATGACACTCCCACCAACATGCTTGACTGTAGGCAAGACACACTTGTCTTTGTTCTCCTCACCTGGTTGCCGCCACACACACTTGACACCATCTGAACCAAATAAGTTTATCTTGGTCTCATCAGACCACAGGACATGGTTCCAGTAATCCATGTCCTTAGTCTGATTGTCTTCAGAAAACTGTTTGCTGGCTTTCTTGTGCATCATCTTTAGAAGAGGCTTCCTTCTGAGACGACAGCCATGCAGACCAATTTGATGCAGTGTGCGGCGTATGGTCTGAGCACTGACAGGCTGACCCCCCACCCCCTCAACCTCTGCAGCAATGCTGGCAGCACTCGTACGTCTATTTTCCAAACACAACCTCTGGATATAACACTGAGCACGTACACAACTTCTTTGGCCGACCATGGCGAGGCCTGTTCTGAGTGGAACTTGTCATGTTAAACAGCTGTATGGTCTTGGCCACCATATATTTATATACACCGATGCCCTTATGCTGACAGAATTGAGGTACAAGTGTCATAGTCCGGAAAATACGGTCTCGCTACATGAACTGGAACTGTTGGATGTGGACGTACCGGTGGCCCTGGAGAGCCTCGTTTCCCTGGACTTCCCGCTTTGCCCTGCAAAGACACACATGGATCACAACAACACTGTGGTATAAAAATAGAATTTTTGATTTGATCAGTATCATGCAGCACTAAGTTGATGGACTTACAACAAACCCCGTATCTCCTTTCAGACCTGGGCCGCCCTTTTCTCCCTGTATATAGGAAAGTAAATAGCTTTGTATTGAGTTAAGACAAAAACAATTGAAGTGTGTCATATTCGAGGGTGTGTTTGATATTATGAGTAGTATTAGTACCTTGATGCCCTCTGGACCTGGCTCGCCGGGTGGTCCATCGGCTCCTCTTGGCCCCTGATATGAACAGAAAGAAAAAGAAAAAAAAACTAGCAATACGTTCTTCAGTTTGACTCATTTTCAAGGGAACCCTTGTAAGTTCTATGTAGATCCCAACCATCAAGGTGTTTGAGTAGCAGAAAGAGTTCCAGGTAGGATCCCATTAGGGATCAACCAGAAGCGAGCAAATATGTTTCAGTAACAGTTAACTGGTATGTGTTGTGGTTATCCAGGACTGGAATCCCCAATGCTCAGCCTAGCACAAGGCTAATAAAAGTATTAATAGAGAATTCCCTGGAAACTGTACCAATTTTCCATCATCCAGGTCAGTGAGACTGCATCATATTAGCAAATCTATGCAAAACCGCAAGCTGTCATCACAATTACTTACTACTAGAAAAATATGCTTGGAAAAACAGATCCCAAACAAAAAACCAAGATGATCCATGCTTGAACTTAATTTGCTTTAGAATCTAGTCTAAAACATGGAAATAAACAGGAAAGGAAGTCATGCCGCAACGTCATGCTTAAACAATCCAACCATCTGTGCCTATGTGGTAAGTGCTACCATGTGTGAGTTGTACGTATATAATAGTATATGGGCACACACACACACACACACACACAAATGAAAACCTTCCTGTACAATCAGATAGAAGATCGCTAATGATGTTATAAACTGGAGACCCGAGACAGTCACACATGCAGCCGGACGTAGTATGGCTTCATCGTCTGGCCTCCACATGCTGTGGTGTACTTTACTCAATCGTGTAGCAGACTGGTATGCTGTGTAGACACAAAACTTCACTACTGAATCAACAGTAAAACAGATTTGATAGTCAGCCACACCTTCGAATGACTAGCGGATGTCATTCTGATCTTGACCATAAGGGGTCACTGTAAACTGCATCAAAAAGATGCAGGCCCAGAGCGTGTAAGCACACAATTCCAATTCTTCATAAGGGCATTAGTTGCTCAGCAGTTATGGTTTATTGATACTGATTGATCCTCACTGTCTCACTATTTACGATGTAAATAGTTGACAAGTTCAATTTGAACTTGTTATGATCCATTATTTACGCAATCCACAAGAAACAGATGGAGGACACTGAGCTGGAAGAACCTCAAGAGCCAATTATATAAAATCTTGTGCAAGATGAAAGACAGTACAGCAGCCACCACATGGGTTCTGGAAATCACGAGTCTTGGGGATTTGCAGATCCCCAAATTACCAGCAGAAAGAGAGCTAGTGTAATGCTCCCAGCTAGAAAAATGGTACGCTGACATCATAGTCAGTTTCATCCATACAAATTATAACAGGGAATGAAACTCAAGGACATGAACCCCTGAGCTAAAAAAGATGGACAAAAAAAATTGATACTTAATTTAGTGGCTTACCCTCCTTCCTTTTGTCCCAGGAACACCTGGAGTACCCCTTGGACCCGTCAGACCCTAATCAGAGGGATGTTGAAAAGGAGAATGGTTATCTTACCTCAAATCACACCATCTTTTTTCCTTGCACTGACCTAACTGATATATTCCAATTTTTTATTCCACAATTGATTACAGAACGTACTGGTGGGCCTTGTGGGCCAACATCTCCAGGACCTCCTGGCAAACCCGGATAGCCCTTAAACAGAGGGAAGCAATATCCAGTAGGTCAACAATAATTCAGTATAGATCTAATAAGTAAAAGCTGATATGAAGTTAAATTGTATGCCACATATGATCATTAATGGACAAAGCCAAAAAACAGTCTAAACATCAACAGCCATGCTTTGTTAAAACAATGATTAGTGTTCTTACCATTGAACCCTTCTCTCCTGCAGGGCCCAAAGGCCCTGCTGGACCACGATCTCCCTGTGAAAACAAACAAATGAAATTAGGAACCAATATGCATTTTTATTCATTCTGAGATGAACTACGGTGGGATGAATTTCTCCAAACAGGTTGAGCCTACAGCCTTTCTTATCTACTTATAAAAAAAATCATTTTTTAAACCTCAGGTAAAAAATTCCTCAAACTAGGTTTAACTGGGCAAACTATGATTATGTGGCTTCTAAAATATTTTCTAACATCAATGGAGATATAAATATGTCCTATTTAACAATACATACATAGAACATTTACCAACACTTTATACTAAAAGCTTAAGCTAATAAACTATAAACTAACCATAAACTAACTCCCCTTGCAGCCACTTGGCTATCATTAGATCACCTTTTGCTTCAAGAATGAGAATTTTTTTTATTCATCCTCAGTAGCCACTGTATTCTGATCAGGGTCATGGTAGAACCAGCGCCTTTACTGGGATCACTGGTCACAAGGACACTGGACCCATTAACAAACTCATTCACACCTAGGAACAATTTCCAGTTATAAGTGAATCTACCAGCAAATGAATATGTAAAATGGTCCTCATAATTGACCCAAGGACCCTGGAGCTGTGAGGATACTGATCATATTTTAGCCCGTTTCCATGGGGCCTGTCCTCTGAATGACTTATCTGGATTGGCCTGTGATTGGCTGATTCACCCTTGAGTACAGATTCTGTTGTTGACTGACCTTCCTTCAATTCAATTCAATTCACTTCAGTTTGATTTGTATTGCGCCTTTCACAATGGACATTGTTCCAAAGCAGCTTTACAGAAATATATCAATTCAGAATATACATTTTAAATGTATGAATTTGTCCTAATGAGCATGCAGGAGGCGACGGTATTGAGGAAAAACTCTCTGAGACGATATGAGGAAGAAACTTTGAGAGGTACCAGACTCAAAAGGGAACCCATCCTTATCTGGGTAACAACGGATAGTATAATTATAAATAAGTCCCTTCTATAAACGTGCTAATGCTACATGCTCAAATATTGCAGGAAAATTAATTCATGCACGATTCACTTCAGGCACAAGCTTCAACTAAATTCCATAAGATTCATGCTGAAAACTCTATTCACCTCTATTCAATAATCTCAGGATGTGAAATAATGAAAAGAAGAAAGAGAAGTCATTTTACTTTTTCCCCAGGTGGGCCAGCCACTCCTGGAATTCCTGGAAGTCCTTCTTCTCCCTGCAAACACCCAGATGAAGAACACAAAACGAGACATTAAACACACAACTGCGAAAGATACCGGCATACACACAGGACCACCACTAGTGTGTAGCATCCACCTGGATGATGCAACGGCAACCATAGTGCTCCAGAACTCCCACCACACAACAGCTATTAGTGGAGAGGAGAGGAGAGTGATGTAGCCAAAACAGAGATGGAGATTATTAGGGGGCTGTGATAGATAAAGGCCAATGAGGGAATTTCTCCAGGACACCGGTTGTAGTATAGTAACCTTTTATTGCCCCCCTTAGGCGCAATTTGTTCTGCAGCATGGAAGTTTACCACCACATACAGACAAAGACAGCCAAATACACAACATCAATAACACGTTAAAATACAAACATTAAACTTACACTTACACTTAAATGCAACTTGACTTACACTACCGGTCAAAGGGTTGGACACACTCATTCTTTATTTTTATATTGTGATCAAAATTACAAAACAAATACAAAATTATTTAGTATTTTAGCATTTACGAAAGTAGACGCTCTTTTCGCCGAGAACTTCCAGAAATTTTTATCACCTGATTTCTTGAGGAATTTCCCTGAGATTCTTTTTAAACAGTCTTCAATAAGTTCCCACCTAGTACTGAGCCTTTCTCTCTATGACGTATTAGTGAAAAAATCAAGCAACCAAGCGGCCATACTCGCATTCACACATTTACAAAACCCAATCTGAGCTTGTGGACCAACAAACTCTGTTGAATCATATTAAATGCAGAGAAAAAAATCTACAAATATAAGCCTAGCATGAGCATAGCACATTGTCTAGCAATAGCACGCTGCCGAGATTGGGACAGAAATGGAAGATGAAAAACACTTCTGTAATGATCCTACTCAGTAGGGTTAAGGGTGGTCTTATTAAGACATGACATAACCAGGTTTAAAGACAAAACAAAGACTTGATTGTCTACCTCTGTGTGTTTTGTCAATTGTACAGTATCTCCCAGTAACGCCCAAGCTTTCCCTTTAGATCCTTCCATCATTGTCCAATCTAAACATTTGGCTCATCAAACCAAATCCAGCTAACAAGTATACAAAAAACATCAAATCATGCTCCAGGACCAGTTTCAGCACTATACAAAACATGCAAATTTTCCCCACCACACAAATCTGGAATCTGAAATTGGATGGAAGCTGCAACTGGTTAACGTGGAAAACACATTTCCTCCAGCTTATCCAAATTTAAGGAGAGAGTGGGTTTCTTTCCACAGAAAATTCAGAGTCATCTGCTCTGCTAGATTCTGGATTAAGCTTGAATCCTGCCTGTGAAACCACAAACTGCACTGTCTCCCATCTGTAGATCTGACTTTAGCAGAAAGACACCATACATGGGAATTATTTTATAGTTCCTTGTCAGATTCTTACCAATATTCACTTTGCAGGCACATTTCATGGTAGAATTTTGGGGTCACATCGATTGACCAGGTCATTATCGTGAAACCTTCTGCTGCTATAATCATCAATACTGTCCTTTATGCATCCCAGGGCTTAGTATTATTTGTCTTTATTCTTCTATACCAATACACTGTAAGGATTTATATTCCCAACTGTGGGTCACCCAGAAGAGGATGGACTCCTTTTAGAGTCTGCTTCCTATTAAGGATTCTTCCTCAAGAAGAATTCTTCATGACCTCTGGCTTGTTCGTTAGGGATCTAAACCTACATCTGGATTTCTGTTAATCAACTCTTGTTAATCGTACTGAAAGGAACCGACCTCTCAATGGTTTGTGAATTCGCTACTTATACTGTGCTTTATCCCAGACGATCACCAGATTAGTTCTCATAAAATATCAAGCAATTCATCAACCGTTCCTTCTAGACAACCCTTAGAGCAATGGCGCCTGGATTAGTGGTGTGACTTTGACTGGGCGTGTACAGCATGTGCACGCCATCCGTGGAAAAACCTACACAGTAAACCTCACCCATTGTGTATAGTGCATTTGATGGATTTGTATTTGACAAAAACGCTCAAACAGTACAGAGCTTAATTCCCTGACAATGACGCTACATGTCCAGACGACTCTAACCAACCCTGAATCAGTGAAAGATATGACAGGGGCTGAACACAACAGTCAGCTGTACTTCTCAACCCGGAGTAGGTGCAGTCGGGGAAATAAGTATTGGACGTGTCAACATATTTTTATAACATATTATTTTATAACATATTATTTCAAATGAGGCTATTCACATGAAATTTTCACCAAACATCAGTCTTAACTCAAGAAATCCAGAATTATAAATAATTCACAACATTAAATAAATAAAGATATGTGGAATGAAGAGGAATGACACGGGAAAAAAAAAAATATATATATATATATACATACACACACACACAGTGAGAGAATAAAGTATTTGATCCCCTCCTGATTTTGTACGTTTGCCCACTAACAGAAATG
>JAFFST010055705.1:113411-133714 GCA_022414735.1 Noturus placidus
GTCGTATCGGACGTATTAGATGTCGTATCAGACGAGATGTCGTATCGGACGTATTAGATGTCGTATCAGACGAGATGTCGTATCGGACGTATTAGATGTCGTATCAGACGAGATGTCGTATCGGACGTATTAGATGTCATATTGGATACGCGTGAACAAACATTTATATTACACATTAAATTAACATTTATAGTGTGTCGGTGATTGAAACAATGTCCACATTTTCAGTACACGGTGAACGTGGACGTGTCAGTTGGGATTTGTTATCCGTTTTGACCATGTTTGTGGTGCTCTCTCATATGCTCCTTATTGGTATGGACATAAAGACGTTACACCGGATCCACTATTTCAGCATCTGTTACCGTCTATTAGCATCGACTGCTATAACAATTTTGATAAACCTTCCTATTAACATTCAGGAATGTTTGTTTTTATCTCACTAAAACAGTGAAAGTATTTTACATTAAGTATTATCCGTTGCATGCTACAAAAAAAAAAGTATACAATAGTATTATAGATGCAAATAATACTACTACCAGGACTAATGCTCGTTATTAGACCAGTACTGATATTACATTTCTATAACATGATAGTTACTACTACATTATATTTAAACAGTAGAAACTAGGATGATGGGATTGCCTTTTTAAAGTGGTCTATAGTAATTAATGTTAAAGGACAGCTCTGTCCTTATGCTACCTTGAAAACAGGACAGACGCTATCTCTCTATCTCTATCTATTTTTCCAAAACACCGTTTCCCATGTTAAGTTTGTTTTGGCACGCGAACACAGAAAGGTCCCCATAAACCACTGCATTAATTCTGCATTAACACAGCGCTCATGAGACACATGTATAAAGCTGGAATAAAGCTGAAGGATTATGCAGAAATGAATCGTTTATAACAAATCAGTCACACACTGACAGCATGATGAACAGAAAGATGCCGTTACAACCGCAACAGAACCACCGATGGATAGAGCAATATAAATACGTGGAAATCTTGGTGATTTATCCATCAAGGTAATTTACAAGCTTGCAAATTTTTCTAAATTAATGCAGATTTTCCATAGATTCGGGCCAAGGCGCGTCACAACACTCATTCAGACAAAGCCGTCTTCGATTCACGTTTGTTGAACATGAGTACAGCTAAAAGGTCTCGCTTACCAACAAACATCACTGCAAAAGAGCACGCAGAACACGGTCAATTTCACCATTTCAAGCATTTTTGGCCGCAAAATAAAGAAATAAATAAATGTTTGTTTGTTATTAATATTACAAATAGTGTTAAACTAATAATTACTATATTTTAATGACATTTTATTGTTTATTGTTTGATTCGGAGAACACCATGGGGCAAGAATCATTTGATATGAAAAAATTCAAACTAACATCCATGATATGTCAACAATGGGACGAGGTGGGGCGGCTCTGGCTCAGGTGGTAGGGCGGGTTGTCCACTAATCGTAGGGTTGGTAGTTAGATTCTCGGCCCACAAGACTCCATATGCCGAAGTGTCCTTGTGCAAGATACTGAACCCAACAAGTTGCTCCCGATGGCAAGTTAGTGCCATGCTTCTCAGCTCTGCTACCATTGGTGTGTGAGTGTGTGAGTGAATGGGTGAATGAGACACAGTGTAAAGCGCTTTGGATAAATGTGCAATATAAGTGTGCCATTTACCATTTATTTACCAATTTAATATTTGAGGAACAAAACATTGGGGGAAAAAACAACGACTGGGTGGAGTTACTGTAGCCGCAATAACAGCGTGTTTTATTCCTCTTATACCACAGCAGTCTGCCAACACTAACAATTCTTATTGATTAAAGAACGATAAGTCCTACTTTTTATCCATTTGGAGTTACATTTAACATCCGCAAATAGATAATCATTTTTTTAAAATCCTTTAAAACATCACAAGAATCCAAGAATATCATGTGGCAGGATTTAGAGGTTTTATAGCCCACCAGGTGAAACTGAATCAGTCGATTCACTGAAATTGATCCTTCAAACGAATAGACTCTTTTAAATGAATCAAACTTGATTCATAGATAAAATGGTCGAAATATTTGTTCAGGGCAATGCCAAACGTTTGTGTGTGTGTGTGTGTGTGTGTGTGTGTGTGTGTGTGTGTGTGTGTGTGTGTGTGTGTGTGTAGGTGTAAACATCTGGAAATAAAGTTACTCCAACACCAGAGCAGATACGTTTCAGAGCCAGCTGTTTTCCTCAGTTTCATTATTTTTAATAATAATTCATTAATTTGAATACACACGCGGATAAACCCACACATATACACACAAAGAGAGAGTGTGGTATGGAAATTCTGAGGCATCAACTGCTCTTACAGCTCAACGGATGAAGCAATAAATGTGTGTATTCATAGGTTAATACGTGTGGGTTCGGAGATAAGTTTCTGTATGGGTTTATCCTCGCATTAACATGACTGACCTGTCTAAAAGAAATGATTATTCATTAAATTAATCATTAAATTCTATCTAAAATATGAATAAAACATCACATGAGACATGTAACTCTCCTACTGCAAGTGATCCAGTCCCGGCTTTATTTTACTGCTAATGCTAATGCTAAAGCTAGTATTACTGGAAGCATGTTTTATCTTTCCCCACTGACCTACAGCCCATGTGACCTGGAGTGGTCATGAGGAAATCAACAAAGTCCAGTGATAAACCATTACACGTTTATTTATTTTTTGTGAATAAAAATAACTTTATGTGTGTTTAATAATCTAGTTACATTTTAAAAATAGCATAGTTTGTTGTATTACCACTGGTAATGCTAGAGTTAGAGCTAGCAACATGGGCATAGCTAAGAAGAAGCCATTGGTGGCATGAACCCTAGGGTGAAGCATGGCTACCCCAGTGGCCACCCACTAAGATATGACATCTCTGTAAAAATCTGGGTACCCCACTCTAAAAGGTCTATCTCTCAGGATAGCAATATAATAAATTTCCAAAGGCTAATTTGGGATATCACTAAGTCCAAATGATCTATTTAGAAATCTCAGAGAATTCCCCGCACAAACCAGCTGTCCTTCCCTATTGGCTGTGTTTCAGTTTCTCTAGAGGTGAAAAGGAAAGACGCTTGAACAAGACTGTCTTGCTTCTTAAATCAGCATCTATAGCTCTAGCTGCCAAATATTTCTATTAATTTCTTCCCCTGATTCACTCTGGGAAGCTCTTATAAATGCAGCCAAGTGCTCAAAGCTGTCCAAGAATGTCTAAAAAGAAAATAATTTAGTTTGGATATTTATGTTTTTCCGTTTGGCTCATTTTTCATGCAGAAATTTGCTCCTGCTTGCCTTTGGAAGGTTTTGAAAAAATAAAATACCACTTTGACATGCATACACAAACACACAGAGAGTATAAAATGATGACTGAGACACTCACCGGAGGGCCTGGATCCCCTTTCAGACCTTCAAAACCATCATAGTCTAAAAAATAGTCTCCATCCTCAAATCCATAGTCGTATCCGTATACCCCTGAGTCGTATGTCCGTTCCTCACCATATTCCTCAAGACGTTCCAGCTGGTTGTTGTACCCTTGCTGCCTGTATAAGGTCGCACCATTCAGCTTCGTTTGAGGCTCTGAGAGATCTGGAATTTGGGAGCCATTGTCGTTTCTCAGCTGGTTCTTCCTGTGGTGAGCGGTCAAGTTCGGAGTGGACCGAGTGGCACGGGGTTTTCCCAGCAGACGCTGATCCTCAGTGTTGCTCCCCTCGTAGGGTCTACCTTCACTTGGAGGGGTGCTCGTAGTAGTTCTAATATCTGGGGAGTGTGTTGGCCTGAAAGGGTTCGGAGATGGACTAACAGTCCGAGTGGTGCTCAATCTCAGTGTATTCCAAAAGGATGCAGTTGTAGGGCTAATTTTGTCCATAGAGTTCCTGAGTGTGGAGTTGGCTGGCTTCCATGCGCGTTTTAAAGAGGGAGTAGGTGAGGTCACAGAGGACGTTAGGGAAGGTGATGTGGAAGGGAATGGAGATCGGAAAGTATCTGCCAGTCTGCAGTTTTTTTTAACATAGTCACAGTAATGTGCTGCGACCTGCGCTGATGGATATATCTCCAGCTGGCATAGAGAGCCTTCAAACTGTGCCGCCTTGGAGCTTATCCTTCCGATGGCCACCCGGCCATTTGAGACCACCATTAATGGCCTGGTCAGTGTCTCCTCACTGTAGTGTAGCCCCCCACATTGGGCAAAAAAGGACACAGAGCGTGGACGTACTGCCAGAGCAAACGAGTGCCACCGTCCGTCCTGCACTTCATAGCTGAAGTAGATGGATGCTTTGTCACCTGTGTACACCACCACCCGATTGGGCAGAAGCTGCAAACCAAACTGGAGCCGGTCCATTCCATCCCGCACACTGAACAGGAAGGCATTGGTGGCACGCTTGGCGTTGAGGCTCACTATCAGGGAAAACTCCTTCCCCACGCCTGCAGGAAGGACACTCACTACCGGGGCTTCAATCATGGCATCACGGTCCAGAGTCACCCCAACCCCAGGGGGAAGGATAGCGAGAGATGGGAGGGAAGAAGTAAGGGGGGGTGAGGTCATCATCCAAGAGGAGTGGGTGACATCTCTGCGGCTGGACAGGCCCAGCTGGAGAATTAGATCTACACCTGAAAGACAAAAAGACAAAAAAGAGACAATGAAATAATGATTTAGGCCCAAGACCCATTTTTCCTCAATATGCTTCAGTATCTGCTGTGCTGATATCAGTTTACCTCAAGGCCTCGCACAGAGCCCTGAGGAGCAGCTGTGGTCCAGATGAAGGGATGACAAAGGGGAGCAGAAGGTAAAGTCCTCTGAGTCAGGCTGAAAAGTTTCTTCAAGAACTGTTTTCACAAAGATCTAAATTTCCTCCACACAATACTGATTCTGATCCACAAAACTCTACTTCTATTGGACAAGCTCATACGACAAGATTCAGTCCTTCATGTTTTGAGTTCTATCTATACAAAACATGCAACACGCAATTTATTCAACGTGTAGTCAGACTACAGCAGGTTTGAATTAGTGACACAGAAAAAACAAAGAAGATTCATGATTCCCTGTTTTCCAATGCTGCCTAATCAAAGATCTGTGAACATCTGAAACAAAAATGACCCCACACACCTGTATGAAAACTAGGAAGTGGACACAATTTCATAATACAACGGAATCTTGGGCATCACATCACATCTCAGGCTTACTCATAATTCCATGAACTCATGTCATGGATCTAGGATCTGTCCAGGATAACACACAAACACAGAAAGAAACAGAGGACACTGGATGCTTTCTTTAAGAGGGAGTCAGCATTTTGGCCCATGGTTCTTATCAGTAAAACAGCATGTATTCTCTCTTAGAACGGGAAAGAACACAGGGATCGAGGGAAAAGACTTATCTGAGAAAACTCGATGTCTGGATTTGTAATGAAAATGCCTTTCCCTGCTACTGGACCTCCATGATCCCGGCTCTGACATGCTCAAGCTGTTCAAAAGCTCCTCTGTTTCTTGCCTGCTGCAGAAACACAGTGTGAGCTGTTCCACTGCTCCCGCACCAACACCTAAACCCAGATTAATTAAACATTTCAAAGGAATAGTTTAGATCTCAGATTAGGTTTTCCTTCAGCGCTAGGATTAAATTCATCAATCGCAGCTCGTGAATATGAGATCCAGGCTAGGGATCCCAACAGCAGGAGTCTGAGCTGGTTTTTCTCTAGGACACCGTGTTGTGGATACCAGTAACTTTCCTGAATTTGAACTAATTAAGCTTCTACTAAAATATCTTCATGCAGTATTATAACACCAGAGACACCACTACTGCTACACAATTATCTGAGATCTTTTTTTTTATGCTAACATCACTCACACAGCAGGATCACTGGTTTTCTTGTCCCAGCAGGATCACTGGTTTTCCCATCTCTGCAGGATCACTGGTTTTCTCATCGATGCAGGATCACTGGTTTTCTTATCCCTGCAGGATCACTGGTTTTCCCGTCCCTGAAGGATCACTGGTTTTCTCATCCCTGTAGAATCACTGGTTTTCTCATCCCTGTAGGATCACTGGTTTTCTCATCCCTGTAGAATCACTGGTTTTCTCATCCCTGAAGGATCACTGGTTTTCTCATTCCTGTAGAATCACTGGTTTTCTCATCCCTGAAGGATCACTGGTTTTCTCGTCCCTGTAGAATCACTGGTTTTCCCATCCCTGCAGTATCACTGGTTTTCCCATCCCAGCAGGATCACTGGTTTTCCCGTCCCTGCAGTATCACTGGTTTTCTCATCCCTGCAGGAGCACTGGTTTTTGGTCCCAGCAGTATCACTGGTTTTCTCATCCCTGTAGAATCACTGGTTTTCTCATCCCTGCAGGATCACTGGTTTTCTCATCCCTGTAGAATCACTGGTTTTCTCATCCCTGAAGGATCACTGGTTTTCTCATTCCTGTAGAATCACTGGTTTTCTCCTCCTTGTAGAATCACTGGTTTTCTCATCCCTGAAGGATCACTGGTTTTCTCGTCCCTGTAGAATCACTGGTTTTCTCATCCCTGTAGAATCACTGGTTTTCTCATCCCTGTAGTATCACTGGTTTTCTCATCCCTGCAGGAGCACTGGTTTTTGGTCCCAGCAGTATCACTGGTTTTCTCATCCCTGCAGGAGCACTGGTTTTTGGTCCCAGCAGTATCACTGGTTTTCTCATACTTGCAAGATCACTGGTTTTACCATCTCTTTTCTTGTCTCTTTCTCTCGGATCTAACTGAGGATGTTATTCATTACAATATCAGAAGAACTCCACCCACATCCTGAGCAAAATTCCTTTAAAACACCTCTTAAACCCATCCAGCACTCATTTCAACCCTTTGCCTCCATTTAGACATCAAAGCCTCACCGCTCACATCCCAGACAGGTTCCACATGGCCGACCCCGTAGACTTTGACCTCAGGTATAGGTCGTCCAATATGTTTTTCATAGCTGTGACTCCAAAGACATGCGTTAATGAGAAACCATGCAGCCCATAAAAACCACTTCAACATAACGAAAGAGCTTCACTCACTGATATTCTTCCTGACATTGTTGGCAACACGGGTTGGCTATTGGTTTCAGTGTCAGTATCATCATCAGAAAAGAAAGTGATATCATGCCATCTCTAGTTATTATTATTGTTATTTTCATTGCACATTATCTTTCTAACATCTGCCTCGTTATGTTTTATTGTTCCTATAAATGTTAACAACTATGCGGAAATTAAAGTTACATAAACTGCTTTTTATCTCAGTATTTTTTTTATTGAAGCATAATGAGCTCTCACAGCCGGTTTGAGTAGGTCTTTATAAACACTGCATTCCCTCACTGTTGCTACACACAAGTTTAGGCTCTCCTCCACTCCACTTCCTGTTACCCCTCTATCTTAGACTGGACATACGTTAGTGTGTCTGATATAGAGCAGGAATTTCTCTCTGCTCACTGAGGAATCTGACGACAACGTGCTTTCTTCACCACCTTAAGATGCTTTTTCGGACATTATTTTAAAAATCTTTTTTTTTTTAAGCGTTGGTTACACTGGATCTTCTGAAGTTTAAACAAGTTCAACTTTCTCAGATGCAAGTAACAGTGAGCGCATTCTTTTTTTACCACTCAACCTATTTACCAATCAGATTACAATTTAGGACATAATGGGAATGGGAAATATTTCCAATATTCCAATGTTGCTGCAACTAACAATAACAGAGTGTGTAGTTTGGGAATTTCACTCATTTGAGTCAAGTCACATAAGTCACAGCGAAGACATACAACCTCCTCATCACCTTTATTTCATCTGCATTACTGATAATGATCAATCTAATCTAGAGAGCAAGCTAGACTGGTTAGTTAGCTGATACTAACTAGGATTGGTAAGAGTGTTGCTATGATTACAGAGTGAGTCTCTCTCTCTCTCTCTCTCTCTCTCTCTTTACCATGGATGAGGAAACCGTTCTGCATTCAAGCTGCATTCTATCTCTCACAGAGCAAGAGCAGACATGCCGAGTCGGTGCAGAGGAAAGATAGTACGACTTCATAAGCTTTAATACACGGAAAACTAAACAGCTTGGACATTATTGCATTCAGTGTTCATTCATTTCAGTTTCACTGTTATTCCACTGCTCTGATTTAGATGATGAAGAATTAACACCACAAATAATACTGTGGTAATCTCTGACAAACAGAGAGACAGACAGATAGGGAAACAGAGAGAGCAAGACAGACAGAGAGACATACAGACAGACAGAGAGATAGACAGACAGACATACAGACAGAGAAGCAGAGAGAGCAAGACAGATAGACAAACAGAGAGAAAGAGAGCAAGCCAGACAGACAGAGAAACAGAGAGAGCAAAACAGACAGACAGAGAGAGAGAGAGAGACAGACAGACAGACAAACAGACAGACAGACAGAAAAACAGAGAGAGAGAGGGGACAAAACAAACAGACAGACAGACAAACGGGGAGAGAGAAAGAGAGAGAGAGAGAGAGACAGGCAGACAGACAGAGAAAGAGAGAGACAGACAGCACAAACAGACAGAGAGAGAACAGAGAGAGCAAGACAGACAGACAAACAGAGAGAGAGAGAAAGAGAGAGAGCAAGCCAGACAGACAGAGATAGAGAGAGACAAACAGACAGAAAAACAGAGAGAGAGAGAGGACAAAACAGACAGACAGAGAAACAGAGCAAGACAGACAGACAAACAGTGAAAGAAACAGAGAGAGCAAGACAGATAGACAGACAGACACATGGAGAGAGACAGAGAGAGAGAGAGAGAGAGAGAGAGAGAGAGAGAGAGAGAAAGACAGGCAGACAGACAGAAAAACAGAGAGAGACAGACAGACAGCACAGACAGACAGAGAAACAGAGAGAGAGACAGATAAACAGACAGACAAACAGAGAGAGACACAGACAGACAAACAGAGAGAGAGACAGACAGACAGACAAACAGAACGAGAGACAGACAGACAGACAAACAGAATGAGAGACAGATAAACAGACAAACAGAGAGAGAGAGACACGGACAGACAAACATAGAGAGAGAGAGAGAGAGACAGATAAACAGACAGATAAACAGAGAGAGAGAGACACAGACAGACAGACAGAGACACAGAGAGAGAGACAGACAGACAGGCAGACTGCTCACCTTGAGTTTGTGAATGTTCTTCTGCAGATAGCATAGTGAAACATACTGACAGGAGCAGAAGGAGGGCTCTCCTGAAAAAAAGAGAAAGAGATTTTTTTATTTCACAGCAGAAAAGTGATTTTATGACAGAATACTATTTCAATTTTATAAGACTGTATCTGTGTCTGTATGACATTAAGTAAGAAATAAGATTACGCTCACTTTACAGGGATGAAGCAGCCCAAATCTACTGAAACCCTGAGTCTTACTAAAAGATTGTGAGGTGGTGAATATAAAGAATATAAATGATGAGATAATACCTTGAAATCAGATCATACAACTTCAACCTCTATAAAAATCCAAACGAGGGCTAATATTTAACCAAGCTGTGTAGACACACACATAAGATATCGGCTACATATTCAGTACATAACCAGAATGACGTCAACGTGTTAGCTGCAACTTCTTCAGAAAATCTCTTCATCAGGTCTTCACTGTTCTGATCATAAACAGCTGAAGTTGCAGTCAACGTCTGGAGCACATCATCATGAAGGTGATGAAGGCTCATGCTGCTGGTTCAGTCATGTGTCACTAATATGACATTTCTTGCTGTTTGTGACATAAACATGCTTCATGAGGTGTGTCAGTTCCAGAAGCATCAAGGCATTAGCATTATAACCTCATTATATTACTAATCAATCATCCAGGTTTCAACCTCTAGCAACTGAGCCAACGATGAAGAGTTTGATAAAGGAAGACTTAGTGCACTAATCTGATGCTTTTTACAGGATTTATTTACATGTTGCAGGGCCGCTAATAAGCATAGTGCTCTAAAACGCCTGAAGCACCTACAGATTAAACATTAAATATTTTGGCAGTGGTAGTCGTTACAAGAAGCATAGAGTCCTACAGCTCTTGTTTAAAATCCCAGTTCTCAGCCAGGGATCAAACCCAAGACCCAATTACTGATATGAGCCACTGCCATGGCTTATTATTCAGTTATTCAAAGGCATGATATTCACTAAAACTTAGTTCTGAAAGAGGTTTGTATCATACAAGAATTCATGAGATAAATGTGTCAATATGTGTAAATTTACGTATAAGTCATGGACTGAGGCTTCTCTGAGACATGGATGTAGTCGCTTTCTGCAGAAAAGTTTCTGTTTGGGGGAAGATGTATTCAGAACTCTGGACTCACTTAGCAAAACCCAAACAATGTTTTATCACTAGCAGAACGGACTTCCAAGCTAAATCAGGTTCCAGCATGTTAATCTTAAATGTGGGTTTGATGTGGCCTACAGCTGAGGGTAATGAAAGTACAGAGCCTTGCCTGAAAAAAACACACAATGAAACAAACCAGGACCCTACATGTTACATTTACTGGACGCTAAGCACCCTTAATTAACCAATAAACACTTAAAAACCCTTAAAGAACCATTTTTGAAAGCCTTATTTATCCATTGACCCCTTAACAAGCCATTGACGAGCCAGTTTATGCAAGCTAGAAATCCTTAATTATCCAATGAACCCTTAAAGAACCCTACATAAACCTTTTTAGGAAGCTAAGAACCCTTAAATATACAATGAATCCTTAATAAAAAACCACTGAAGAACCTTTTTTGGAAGCTATGAACCCTTATTTATCCATTGAACTGTTTTTCAGAAACTGAGAAATCTTAATTGTCCAATGAACCTATGAAGTACCACTTTTGAAAGCCAGCAACTCTCATTTATCCAATAAACTCTTAAAGAACCCTTAAAGAACCTTTTTTTCCAAAGCTAAGAACCCCTAATTGTTCCATGAACCCTTAAAGAACTCTTTTTGAAAGCCAGGAACCCTTATTTATCCAATAAACTGATAACAGGAACTGTAGTGTTTTGCGGACATTCCAGAACAGGTGAATGTAACTATAAATGGATAAAAAGATAGTTTATTTGTTCTGTAATAAATTAAACATTGTAACTGTTAGAAAATTGCTGTGTTATTAGAGGAACAAAACACTTGTGGCCGTGCTGCTCTGGGAAAATAATCCAGTTCAGAGTGATAACAGTAACTCCACCCCTTCATCACACCACCCCGCTCTCGGTTATTCTCCTATAACAGCAGAACACGGCATAATTTATTCCTCACACATTCCACTCATCAGTTTGTAATTAAATAAACAATGTTGCTGATGAATTTAAATGAGAAATGTCTGAAAGATCAGTGATATGATATTAGAATAATCAGAGCTGCGATTATTAAAAAACAGCCAGTGATTTGAACAAAGGCCAAAACCGAGTTCTGGCAGCTAATTGACAGTTTTACGACCTATGTCCAGGCAGTGTAGTCAACACACACACACACACACACACACAGCATCTGGTCTGGATGTAAGGGTCTATATTGTCTAAACCGTAACACAATGCATTTATAATCAAATTTTCCACAAAAGCCTATATCACAGCTGGAGGTCAAAGAAGGCTAGATGTGATCAGTTTTCAACAAAACTCTCCGACAAACCATAAGAAACTAATAACAAATAAAGTCCATAGACCAAAACACTGACACTTTTATCCAAAGTGACTTAGAACTGAGCAGATTGGGAGTGCCGGGATTTGAACTTATGACCTTCTGATGTAGCGCTCACACCACTGAGCCAGCACTTCTCTCAACTAGCTAGCACTTGTACTAAAAGAAGGATTCATGTGTTTTACTAAACTGAAGAAGAAAAAAAGGCCTCAATTTTCTGGTCTAATGCTCTAACTGCCAAAGTGTTCCATCCATCCATACTTGTTCCATACCACTTATCCTACACAGGGTCACAATTTGGACAATTTGGAAATCAGCCTACAACGCAAGCATTTGGACTTTGTGTGGAAACAGAGTACCTGGAGGAAGCCCCCAAAGCACGGGGAGAACATGCCAACTCCGAGCACAGAGGGTGGAGGCAGGATTCGAACCCCCAACCCTGAAGGAGAATTCACTGCAGGTGAGAATTCACTGCCCTAATTACAGGATAACAAATGAATAACTCAGTTATTCTCCCATTAACTCTTGAAGTAAACATTAGCTAGTTAGCAAACTGATAATGACTAATCAGGAAGTTACATTATTTACAGTCAGAGATGCAGTCAGGCACGCTTTTGAATGGACTTTGCATAGGGTATATGGATGTTGGTGAAGGACAATCTGATAATGGAGTGGTGTCATTTGCCTGGGGTTGAGACTCTGGTGTGGCATTCTTACACAAAACCCGAGGAGATTACACACTGTCAAAATGAACTGCTCAAAAATCTGTCACATTTCCAGGAATGCACAAAACTTATTTACTGCCGTAGTCATGTTTCCATGATGTCCGTTCTATTTGCAGAAATCTCTGACACTGACTCTCGTGTTGTGAATATTTCCAGCTCAGAAATGTTCAGCAAATCGGCCCACTGCGTCTTTAAGAACCCATTGAAGTATTTATGTAGCATGAAGCTGTTATGTTCAGTAAAATCCACTCCTTTCAGTTCTCGCCGCTG
This sequence comes from Noturus placidus, assembly GCA_022414735.1. Lineage (NCBI taxonomy): Eukaryota > Metazoa > Chordata > Actinopteri > Siluriformes > Ictaluridae > Noturus > Noturus placidus. The sequence continues at coordinate 126,057 of JAFFST010055705.1, forward strand.
TGGCACAGAGTCGATGTTTGACCACATGACTGCAGTCCTGTGGTCAGACTGAACTCTCCACGATCTTCCACAAACCAGACGACATGTTGCCAGACCACAGCCAAGTGTCGCACTGAGAGACTCTGGAAATGATTCACTGGAAGGAAAAAACATATTGGCATACTTGCGTAAAAATGCAAGATCGTATTTCCGGGAGGTTGCGAGTTCAAATCTTCCAGAGTAACACCTTGAATAAAGGACAAATAGAATTGAAAATCTATGACAGGGTGAGCTAGAACAAAACCGCTTCACCAGTTATCACGCTTTTTGTTTACTTATTTTCAAGACAGCACATCCCTGTCCTCTTGAACACCGTGGTCTGGGGCTTCTGGTTCAACTTGTTGCTTCCTGTTTCAAGTTTCCTGACAGTGAGGAAAGAGTAATTATGGTCAGTGGAGGACACAGAGCACCTTATCGATGTGGACTTCCACTGGACTGGAGCACTGTAACGAGCTCACCTTCGTGATGTCACTGAGAACATCGTGAAAACGGACACCTTGTGCCTAAAAATAGAGGAAGTTGATGTGAGAAAGGAAGGGTATCTGCACCAATCGCTGAGAAACCAAAGATCTAAAATAGCAATGCTTCCTCAGACATCTGGATCATCCAACCGGACAGTTTACAATTTATATTTATTCGTTTGCCAGAAGCGACTTACAATTGAGCTATACAGCAGATTAGCTTTACCGGGATTCAATCTGAAAACCTTCTGATCGGTCCAGGGCCACCGCTACCTCACAGGGTTCTTTTATCCTCTCAAATACAGGCAAATTTGTGTCAAGACTCCAAAAAAAGTTATCTGTTCATCATGAAACAACTCAAGGAGAGAAATATAATAATTGAATGACTTGCATTTTCTTGTCCTCATACCTGCTGACAATGACTGATTAGGTTGAATGCTAGCGCAGTTTTTGTTATTATAACAGCTAAACCTTTAGCATACTAGCCTGACACAATGTCTCATCATGTTCAGCTTGGTGCGGCTAGCTAGCAAAAAAACCAAAGCCCACTGAATCAAAAATAAATGAGGAGTATATTATATTATATTATTGAGTTATATTGAGTTAGCAATTTGCTTGTAAGTAAAAATAAACGATTGTTAAAATGTTAGCTCTTTAGCAGAGTACTGGGGAAGCATTTGAATATTAAGTTGGTTTGATTCAGTTGTGTTGTTTTGTGTGTAATCTAGTCGACATGACTTTAAAAGATCTACGCAAAGTGTTACCTCATAGATTCAGGTATTGAAATGTTGTCCTACTTCAGTAGGTCACAGTAATCTTGTTATGAGCAAGGCATTAGTGTCAGGAATAAAAGCAAATGCTATCTGGATCATGTTTAAGGTAATTGCTTGCTCGGAAATAAAAATGGTTTGGGGAATTTATTGGGAAAAGGGTGCTGTAATGAGTAGTTACTGTGAAACGTAGCAGCGCAACCGCAACATCAATTACAGCCAATGAACCACACCGAACCACTAATCTACCAAAACAACAACGCTTGAACATGAATACCTTGTAATACACACATGGAAAAACTCAGCAGAGCAAACCAGCAGAACAAAACACACACAAACACACACTCACACACACACACACACACACACACACACACACACACACACACACACTACAAAATCTATTCATAAAGAAAAACAGAAAGGTGAATGGCACCAGTGGTGAAAATAGTGTTGGGAAGTTAGCTTTAGGCCCTGTTTATACTAAGTGCTTTTAAACAATCCTTGTCCACGATGCATTTCAGAAACGATCTCTGTCCACACTACACAACCGAAAACGCATGTCACATGACCATTCATGCACACTGGGCATGCGCATACAAGTGTAAACAGGAAGTTGGTTGGTGGTCACCGGAAGACATGACAAACCGGCGTTCCATGTAGGGATTACGCCGCTCGGAATGAGATTTGTTGTAATGATAGGAATTCCGTCCACAACGAGACTGCGGTTTTGTTCGCTGAGAACTGAGCTTTTTTTAAAAACTCTCTCCCAAGCAGATGAATTTGAAAACGACATTTTCATGGACTGAGAAAACGGCGATGTTCGAAAAAGCGTGACGTATTTTAGGTCACGTGATCCATTCAACTCAAAACAAACAAGATGGTGGACGATGTTGTACTGCAGTTGTTGTGCCTGCTATCCGGTTTGATAGTTTAAAGATTAATGTTAAAGATTAATGCCACTTTGTACACCTTTGAGATTGCATCTTTTTTGATTGGGCAAATCGGTCTTTAGACGGACTCTCACCTCGGTCAGACAGTCTGGAGATGTTCTGCTGGCCTGAGTAAATATTTACTCGATCTACCAGAGAGTAAGTGAACAAAACTCTTTGAGTCAACTAACGCTCTCTCTCTCTCTCTCTCTCTCTCTCTCTCTCTCTGTGTGTGTGTGTGTGTGTGTGTGTGTGTGTGTGTGTAAGTGTGTTTAAAAGGCAGGGCAAAGGCTACATAAAAAAACGCAGACACATGCTCATTTTTCAATGAAGATATAATATATGTAAGGAATAAAGCACTCTGACATGCTGTTATAGGACAATAATCAACAATGGTGAGTTGTGATGAAGCGGAGTCACAGCCTGCCAACAATTACAATTACAATTTTATATTCATTAAAGCACGACATGTCATACCTTTTTATCCACTTATAGTTACGTTAATGTTATGAAATGTCCACAAGACACGTTTGACAGAATTTTATTGCACGATGACCCGGTTTATCCAGCATACACATGGATATTTCAGACGTTTATCCATCAGAGGGTTTAGTTTGGCCATATGGAAACAGCCTCGACACTGCTATGAGGAATTTATACCATTTAACTGGGCTCGTGAAGAAGAAGAAGAAGAAGAAGAAGAAGAAGAAAAAGAAGAAGAAGAAGAAGAAGCTGAAAGCAGACCACATAGTCCACTGACACATTCACAAGAGCTAAATAAATGAATTAACAAATATTAAACTTCATATCTGACTTGCATGCTGTTATCTTGTTGTACTGAAATCCATAAACAAGGTTGCCAGATTGGATTCATTTTATTGTGGTTTTTTTTTTTTTTTTTTTTGTAATTAGTATTATTATTTTTAAAATATTTCTTTTTTGAAAATCACTGGCCAAAACTTCAAGACTTTTCATTATCCCATATCTGCAATCCCAGATGCCTTTTCTGACTCTGTTGTGATTTAATAGAGATATCCAGCTGTGCCCAGAGTCCTGAGACCCATCTGGCAACCCTGTACAAATATTTTGACATCTCACTGCCATGTGAACCCATTGTGCTTCGAGCTCAGGGAGTTTGTCTCATATGTGGTTGAAAGAAAGTCTGATTTAAAAGGCATGTTATTAAACAAATGCTGCAAAAGCACTGCCTAATAATAATAATAATAATAATAATAATAATAATAATAATAATAATGCTTCCATAAGAACATAACCCAAAAAAAATTCATAAATAAAACTTAACCAAAGTAAGATAACAATGGATGAACTAGTTAAATGTACGTTTAACATCTTTAAAAACAGATAGGACACATAACTGGATCTGTTGAACCAAGAAAGTTCTGAAAGTTCGCTACAGCATGCACCTTCCCATGATTGTGAGAGTGCAACATGTGTTTCCATAAAAAGCTGATTTAGCAGTGTGTGTGTGTGTGTGTGTGTGTGTGTGTGTGTGTGTGTGTGTGTGTGTGTGTGTGTGTGTGTGTGTCCTGCAGCAGGTCTTCCATAGCTCATATATTTGCACACCAGAAGCAGAATTCATTGCAGGGTTTTACTCACGTTTGTACAACGCGGCCGCCCCTTGTCCGTTGGGCTCCTAAATGCATTTGTATGCATTTGTCCGAGCAGCAGAGTCCTGGGTGAAAGCGGAATCGCGCGCCAGAGGAGACCGGGAGCGCGAGCCGGAGCTCGGTGGCGGCCGGTGAGGATTAAATAAAAAAAAAAGAAAAAGTGCACGAGAGCCTCAAACTCTCCTCATTTTTGTCAAGACAGAAACTCGCTCGTCTCTCTCTCTCTCTCTCTCTCTCTCTCTGGAAAACTTTACGCCCCCCTACCAATCCCCCTCGCGTGTTAACAGCTGTGAAGGCGCGCGCGTACCGGGATGTTCTTATTCGGTGTCGGTCCTGCGCGCACGTGCAAGGACCGGATACAGTGAAGGTAACGGTAACGCAGAAGCTCCTCCGTGAGGGAGGTGGGAAGGTCTGGGTTCTCGTTCATTCGTTTGCTCTCTCTCTCTCTCTCTCTCTCTCTCTCTCTCTCTCTCTCTCTCTCTCTCTCTCTCTCTCTCTAAATCTCACTCTCACTCTTCATTCGTTTGCTCTCTCTCTCTCTCTCGCTCTCTCTCTCGCTCTCTCTCGCTCTCTCTCTCTCTCTAAATCTCTCTCTATTTCTATTTCTCTCTCTAAATCTCTCTAAATCTCTCTCTCTATTTCTATTTCTCTCTCTAAATCTCTCTCTCTAAATCTCTCTATTTCTATTTCTCTCTCTAAATATCTCTCACTCTCTAAATCTCTCACTCTCTAAATCTCTCACTCTCTAAATCTCTCGCTCTCTCTCTCTCTCTCTCTCTCTCTCTCTAAATCTCTCTCTCTATTTCTATTTCTCTCTCTAAATCTCTCTCCCTATTTCTATTTCCCTCTCTAAATCTTTCTCTCTCTCTAAATCTCTCACTCTCTAAATTTCTATTTCTCTCTCTAAATCTCTCTCTAAATCTATCTCTCTCTAAATCTCTCTCTAAATCTCTCTCTCACTCTCTCTCTCTCTAAATCTCTCTATCTATAAATCTCTCTCTCTCTCTAAATCTCTCACTCTCTAAATCTCTCACTCCATCTCTCTCTATTTCTATTTCTCTCTCTCTCTCTCTAAATCTCGCCCTCTCTAAATCTCTCTCTCTAAATCTCTCACTCTCTATATCTCTCACTCTCTCTCTATTTCTATTTCTCTCTCTAAATCTCTCACTCTCTCTATCTCTAAATCTCTCTCTCTAAATCTCTCTCTCTATCTCTAAATATCTCTCTCTATTTCTATTTCTCTCTCTAAATCTCTCTCTCTCTAAATCTCTCTCTCTCTAAATCTCTCTCTCTAAATCTCTCTCTCTCTAAATCTCTCTCTCTCTCTAAATCTTTCTCTCTCTAAATCTCTCTCTCTCTCTCTAAATCTCTCTCTCTCTCTCTAAATCTCTCTATCTCTAATTATCTCTCTCTCCAAATCTCTCACTCTCTAAATCTCTCACTCTCTATTTCTATTTCTCTCTCTAAATCTCTCTCTCTATTTCTATTTCTCTCTCTAAATCTCTCTCTCTAAATCTCTATTTCTATTTCTCTCCCTAAATCTCTCTCTCTCTAAATCTCTCTCTCTCTCTCTCTCTCTCTCTCTCTCTCTCTAAATCTCTCTCTCTCTCTCTAAATCTCTATTTCTCTCTCTAAATCTCTCTCTCTCTAAATCTCTCTCTCTAAATCTCTCTCTCTCTCTAAATCTCACTCTCACTCTTCATTCGTTTGCTCTCTCTCTCTCTCTCGCTCTCTCTCTCGCTCTCTCTCGCTCTCTCTCTAAATCTCTCTCTCTCTATTTCTATTTCTCTCTCTAAATCTCTCTCTCTCTCTCTATATATCTCTCTCTCTCTCTAAATCTCTCTCTCTCTCTCTAAATCTCTCACTCTCTAAATCTCTCACTCCATCTCTCTCTATTTCTATTTCTCTCTCTAAATCTCTCTCTCTCTAAATCTCTCACTCTCTCTCTCTCGCTCTCTCTCTATCTCTAAATATCTCTCTCTATTTCTATCTCTCTCTCTAAATCTCTCTCTCTAAATCTCTCTCTCTCTAAATCTCTCACTCTCTCTCTAAATCTCTCTATCTCTAAATATCTCTCACTCTCTAAATCTCTCACTCTCTCTCTCTATTTCTATTTCTCTCTCTAAATCGCTCTCTCTAAATCTCTCTCTCTAAATCTCTCTCTCTCCAAATCTCTCTCTCTCCCTCTAAATCTCACTATCTAAATCTCTCTCTCTCTCTCTCTAAATCTCTCTCTCTCTCTCTAAATCTCTATTTCTAAATCTCTCTCTATCTCTAAATCTCTCTCTAAATCTCTCCCTCTCTAAATCTCTCTCTCTAAATCTCTCTCTCTCTAAATCTCTCTCTCTCTATCTCTAAATCTCTCACTCTCTCTCTCTAAATCTCTCTCTCTAAATCTCTCTCTCTCTAAATCTCTCACTCTCTCTCTCTAAATCTGTCTATCTCTAAATATCTCTCTCTCTCTAAAATTCTCACTCTCTATATCTCTCACTCTCTCTCTCTATTTCTATTTCTCTCTCTAAATCTCTCACTCTCTCTCTCTCTAAATCTCTCTCTTCTCTATCTCTAAATATCTCTCTCTAAATCTCTCACTCTCTCTCTAAATCTCTCTCTCTAAATCTATCTCTCTCTAAATCTCTCTCTCTCTCTCTCTAAATCTCTCTCTCTAAATCTCTCTCTCTCTCTCTCTCTCTAAATCTCACTCTCTAAATCTCTCTCTCTCTAAATCTCTCTCTCTGAATCTCTCTATCTCTAAATCTCTCTCTAAATCTCTCCCTCTCTAAATCTCTCTCTCTAAATCTCTCTCTCTAAATCTCTCTCTCTCTCTCTAAATCTCACTCTCTAAATCTCTCTCTCTCTAAATCTCTCTCTCTCTAAATCTCTCTATCTCTAAATCTCTCTCTAAATCTCTCCCTCTCTAAATCTCTCTCTCTAAATCTCTCTCTCTCTAAATCTCTCTCTCTCTATCTCTAAATCTCTCACTCTCTCTCTCTAAATCTCTCTCTCTAAATCTCTCTCTCTCTAAATCTCTCACTCTCTCTCTCTAAATCTGTCTATCTCTAAATATCTCTCTCTCTCTAAATCTCTCACTCTCTAAATCTCTCACTCTCTCTCTTTATTTCTATTTCTCTCTCTAAATCTCTCTCTCTCTCTCAATCTCTCTCTCTAAATCTCTCTCTCTCCAAATCTCTCTCTCTCTCTCTAAATCTCACTCTCTAAATCTCTCTCTCTCTAAATCTCTCTCTCTCTAAATCTCTCTATAAATCTATCTCTCTCTAAATCTCTCTCTAAATCTCTCCCTAAATCTCTCCCTAAATCTCTCTCTCACTCTCTCTCTCTCTAAATCGCTCTATCTATAAACATCTCTCTCTCTAAATCTCTCACTCTCTAAATCTCTCACTCCATCTCTCTCTATTTCTATTTCTCTCTCTAAATCTCTCTCTCTCTAAATCTCTTTCTCTAAATCCTAAATCTCTCTCTCTCTAAATCTCTCTCTCTCTCTCTAAATTTCTCTCACTCTCTAAACCTCTCTCTCTCTCTCTCTAAATCTCTCTCTCTTTCTCTCTCTAAATCTCTCTCTCTCTAAATCTCTCTCTCTCTAAATCTCTATCTCAATCTCTCTCTAAATCTCTCTCTCTAAATCCCTCTCTCTAAATCTCTCACTCTCTCTCTCTATTTCTCTCTCTAAATCTCTCTCTCTCTAAATCTCTCTCTCTCTCTCTAAATCTCTCTCTCTAAATCTCTCTCTCTAAATCTCTCTCTCTAAATCTCTCTCTCTCTCTAAATCTCTCACTCTCTAAATCTCTCTCTCTAAATCTCTCTCTCTCT
>JAFFST010055706.1:5382-17052 GCA_022414735.1 Noturus placidus
TCCCAGCAGTCTGGATTTGGAGTAGATGAGAGCTCCATCCAGAAGTAGGACCTCCGAGACCGATCATGCAGGTCCGGAGAGCAGAAATAAGTAATAAGATGTAATAAGATGTATAAGTAATAAGATGGAGTAATAAGATGCAGTAATAAGATGGTGCAGTCTGGTCCAACACGCAGCAGAGGTGGATTCATTTCCTATAACAGCACGCGGTAAAGTTTTTTTTCTTCATTCCACTGACACTCACCATCCACTTTATTAGGAACACCTGCATGTTTATACAGTTATCTAATCAACCAATCAGGCGCACGGTGGCTTAATGGTTAGCACGTTCGACTCACACCTCCAGGGTCCGGGGTTCGAGTCCCGCCGGGTCCATGTGTGGGCCCGTTCTCCCCGTGTGTCGGGGGGTTTCCTCCTGATTGGCGTGTCCAAAGTGTCCGTAGTGTATGAATGGGTGTGTGAGTGTGTATACCCAGCCGTGTGACTGGCAGCAGCTACACGCCAGTCCCAAGCCCGGATAAATAGGGAGGGGTGGGGAAAGCAATGGCAAACTACCCCACTACTTCTGCCGAAATGCTTTGTGGATCACATCGATGAAATACTTGGAGAAGTGATGACCCATAAAGTGACCGAAGGTCAGTCTCGACTAATCGGTGATAGAGAGAGAGAATCAACCAATCATGTGGCAGCAGGACAAAGCAAAATATTATACATACAGTATATGGGGTCTAGCGCTTCAGATCACTTCAAACATCAGAATGAAGAAAAAGTCTGATCTCTGTGACTTTGATCGTGGTGGTGTTCGTACCACATGCTCTGGTTTGAAAATTTCAGAAACTGGGATTTTCCCACACAACAGTCTCAACACTTTACACAGAATGGTGTGAAAAAACACCGAGTGAGCGACAGTTCTGTTGGTGAGAAAGGTCAGAGGAAAATGACCGGATTGGTTCGAGCTGCCAGGAAGGATACAGTAACTCAAATAATCACTCTTTACAACCGCGTCGAGCAGAAACGCATCTCACAACACATCACACCTTGAGGTGGATGAGCTACAACCACAGACGACCACATCAGGTTCCACCCCGGCAGTCTTTTTCCCCGTTCTGATGGATCTGTCAGATTTGATGCATTGTCCTGCAGCCACATGATTGGCTGATTAGATAACTGCATGAATGTGCAGGTGTACACGTGTTCCTAATAAAGTGGACCGTGAGTGTATATTACGGCTATTTAATTACAATTTTAAAAGATTAAAGCGTAAAACATTGTCCATTTACTGTTACATTTAATGTTCTTGAAACATCTGTTCTGCTCTAAGCACTCGTTCCCTCAGCGGCCGCTCTGTACGTTAATAAGACTCTGTAATAGCACTGGAGACTCCTTCCATAAACGTAGCAACAATGACACACTTTTTTCGGGGTGCTTTTGAACCTGGATCGTCCGGACTACGAGTCCCTGAGAACGAGCTGTTACTATGGAAACGATACCGTATCACAACGAGCGCACGAATATAACCTGCCGATTTTCAGCTGCGCTACTCTCGGAGCTGCTGTTCTAGAAAACCTTCTGACCAATCACCATCCAGAATTCAGCAGTGCTGTGGGATACTAGTTGTTAATCCAGCCTGTGTTTGGTTGCTGAGTCTTCACTTCCTGGTTCTGGTCTGCTTGTAGAAAGTTTCTTCAGCCGCACTTTGACTCTTTGTACTTCCTTCTTGAGGCTTGGACTCTGGATTCCGCCTCACTTCCGATGAACGAGTGAACATGTACATGGACGAAGGCACGACGGAGGAAACGAAGACCATAACACGAGGAGAACAGGTGGACGAGATCGCCTGGCGTTTGCCGGTCTATCACTTTGGTGTGATTAGCGAAATCAAACAGTTTAACACCCACTCCTGATAGACTATACATTATGCAGGAGGAGATATTAAAGGACGAATTACATTAAGACACACTCACACACACACACACACACACACACACACACACACACACACACACACACACACACACACAGAAGACATTCACCTCAAACCTACACTTTGTTTCTCAGCAATTAGCACAAATAAACCACAGATACAATAAATGTATGCCACGTAATGTTCTCAAATAAGGCTGCTCATTCGTGATTGTGTGTTGCACTTGCTATTATGGTCGTGTAGCTGCGTGACGTTAGCATAATTTCCATAAAAACCAAACGATCACATTATGAAGCACCATGTACACCTTTATAAAATTATTAGGAAAAGCTTGTGAGATAAGCATAAGTATAATAATAATAATAACAAGAAGAAGAAGAAGAAGAAGAAGAAGAAGAAGAGGAAAAAGAGGAAGAAGGAGAAGAAGAAGGAGAAGAAGAAGAAGGTGAAGAAGAAGGAGAAGAAGAATAAGAAGAAGAAGAAGAAGAAGGAGAAGAAAAGAAGAAGAAGAAGAAGAAGAAGAAGAAGAAAGAAGAAGAAGAAGAAGAAGAAGAAGAAGAAAGAAGAAGAAGAAGGAGAAGGAGAAGAAGAAGAAGAAGAAGAAGAAGAAGGAGAAGAAGAAGGAGAAGGAGAAGGAGAAGAAGAAGAATAAGATGGAGAAGAAGGAGAAGAAGAAGAAGAAGAAGGAGAAGAAGAAGGAGATGAAGAAGAAGAAGGAGAAGGAGAAGAAGAAGGAGAAGGAGAAGAATAAGAATAAGATGGAGAAGAAGGAGAAGAAGAAGAAGAAGGAGAAGAAGAAGGAGAAGAAGAAGAAGAAGGAGAAGAAGAAGAAGGAGAAGGAGAAGGAGAAGGAAGAAGAAGAAGAAGAAGAAGAAGAAGAAGAAGAAGGAGAAGGAGAAGAAGAAGGAGATGAAGAAGGAGAAGAAGAAGAAGAAGAAGAAGAAGAAGAAGAAGGAGAAGAAGAAGGAGATGAAGAAGAAGAAGGAGAAGGAGAAGAAGAAGGAGAAGGAGAAGAAGAAGAAGAAGAAGGAGAAGAAGAAGGAGAAGAAGAAGGAGAAGAAGAATTTTGATCACAAACCTTCCCTAAATTCTGTAAAGTTGCTTCATAAACGTGTTGTGCAGTGCTCGTAACGGCCGTATGTACAGTAGGTGTTATATAACTAATGATAGCGTTTATCAATGATCCTCATGACCATCTTGAAACCCTTTCTGCTCAGCATCTGAAAGCCGTCGGGACACACCGCGGCCCTTCTGTCTCACAGCACTTTCATGTCCTTTTAGTCCATTTGTTGTGTCTGAATCCGAGTGAAATTGATTCTTTTGGTTCGTTTGCTATACGGTGTGATTACGTTTCAATGTTACGTATTGATTTAATACAAAAGCATAAAAAGAAATGTGTCTGAGGGGCATGAAGAGCTATAAACCGTCCTCAAACATCTCTTTCATTCATTGGTCAGAAATATGACGGGAACGTCTAATCGAGTGAGAGTACAACTGAGAAAAATCCCTCGGAGAACATCGCAGAGTGCTAATGGTCCGTACTGCTTTATCAAACCTGCCCTGTGTATTGTCGCGCTGTTTTATGTACATCATCACTGTGACCTTTCTGGAAAATGATCCCAGCGTTAAAATCTACGACCAAGCATGAAATTATACTCATACAAACGTGAAGTGACGTGTGTACGCAAACAAATGCTTGGCAGGTCATCCTGAGAGGCAGGAGTGTTTATGCAAACTCCAGAGCTCAATTAATGATGAGAAAATGACATAAATCATTTATTTTCACTTTTTATTAGTGCAAATCTCCAGAAAAGTGGCATTTCTGCAGTACTCCAGCTCTGCAGCCCAAAGCACACGGCATGTATTATTCCATTCCTGCAGTCATGTCGATGCAAATGCTTTCAAACACGAGAAAGCGGTCTGAGACCATCTGACTCTCAGAGCTGAGGAGAAGAACACACCATTCAAATGGACTAAACAGTGTGTGTGTGTGTGTGTGTGTGTGTGTGTGTGTGTGTGTGTGTGTGTGTGTATGGTATTTGCAGAATATCTTCAGGATGCTAAGAAAACAGAGTAGGGACTCTTATGGGGACCCGGAATGGGATTGAGTCTCCACAAGGTAGGTGTGAAACCAATAAGAGATGAACACACATACAGTTCCTAAAATATGAGTACAAGTACATTTATGAAGACCAGGATTTTTTTTCAACTCCAAAAACATTTTAAGTACCCATGAGGAAGGATAATGAGGAGCAAAACCTGGTCCCCATAAAGACTCAGTTATATGGACCAGCTTTTCATCATACAATGTCTTCGGTCCATTAAGAAGGTGAATGTAGAGGATGTGAAACACAAGAAGAACAGCATACAAAACCATGCACAAACACACAGAGAGAGAGAGAGAGAGAGAGAGAGAGAGAGAGAGAGAGAGAGAGAGAGAGACAGAGAGGGGGAGAGAGAGAGAGAGAGAGAGAGAGAGAGAGAAGCCACTCAAAAAGCTTTTAGCTAGCTCTACAAGAGAGCTGGGTAAGTTTTAATTACACCACTGGCTGTGTAATTAATGGAGAGTGCTTTAGAGGACTGGTACTGTTCATCATGTACAAAAGCACACAGGAAGTCAAACTTGGTTCTAACTTTGCTACCATTTGTTTCTGTGTTTGTATGTACATATGTTTGAAGGGACGTCAAACATTTTTGATGCATTCGCCCTCCCTTAGTGCATGGTTTCCTTTAAAAATGGGACTTTCCTTCTGTGGTCATGCCCCTCAATTAGTTCTTCTCAGGTAGTGCCTGCAAAATATACTCTCTCGGAAGGTCTTTTCTACAGAACTCCCCATACAAATGCTCTTCTAGTTCAACTTCATCTCACATAGTTCCCTCCAAAGAGGTCCCTTATACAGTGTTGGCTTTCCAATGTGCCCTCCGTCACAGTCTCATGTACAATAGTGCCAATAACAATGCACGCTCCCTTGAGTTCCCCTTAACAACACTGCACCTTCTTCTAAATTCCCATCTACATAGCGCTCTTCAAAATGAATCCAGTGCGGACCCTTCCTAGATTTTCCTTTGTAATTCCTTCATACAGTAATAATAAATCCTTACATTTATATAGTGCTTTTCTAGGCACTTATTGTATGGTGGTGGTGGTGGTGGTGATGGCGGTGGGGGTCTCTCCTTTGTAGCACCCACCTGGATGACAGAAGCCATAGTGCACCAGAACACCCATCAAATGCCAGGTATTAACGGAGAGGAGAGAGTGATGTAGCCAATTCAGAGATGGGGGTTATTAGGGCACCATGATAGAGAATGGCCAATGGGGGCATTTCGCCAGGACTCCGGGGTTACACCCTTACTCTTTAACACCATGGAAACTGAGGACCTCGGTTTAACGTATCATTGGAAAGACTGTGTTGTTTCTACAGTATAGTGTCCCCGTCACTATACTTCGGCAGTAGGACCCACACAGACCACATGATGTACAAGCACACTTGCTCAAGTTCCCTTCAAATGTGCCCAGTCTTTTTTCTTCTCAGGTAATTCCTTTCAAATATACCCTCCCTCTAGTTCTACAGAGGTCCCCTTCCTATGCTCGTCTTGCTTGAGATCTCATCTCATGTAGTTCCGTACCACTTCAAATGTGCACTTCCTCAAGTTCTTTTCCATTGTAGTGTCATTCAGATGCTCCCTCTATCAGATTCCCGTATTAGGTAGTAATCTACTGTCCCTCACTATCTCAGCTACAGTAGTTCTTTTTGACAGTAGTAATCTCCATATGCACCATCCTCTGAGTTCCCTTCTATACAAGGGCCCTTCAAAAAGAAACACTCCCCTTTCCTTTATAATTGTAAGAAATGATCTTCAGATGCAGTCCTTCTCAAGTTCCCTTCGAAAATGTCCTTCAAGTGTGTCCCTTCTTTTCCCTTCCGGTGGTTGTGGGTCAGTCAATAGAGTGGGTTGTCCAGTAATCGTAGGCTAGAGGTTCAATTCCCGGCCCACGTGTCTCCACATGCTGAAGTGTCCTTGGGCAAGACACTGAACCCCAAGTTGCTCCTGGTAGCAAGCTAGAGCCCTGCATGTTCCCTTCTAAATATATTCTCCCTCAATTTAACATCTACACATCTACAACAGTGTCCTTCTGGTGTGCCCTCCTTCAAGTTACCCTTGACAGAAGTGCTCCCCAAATGCACCTGCTTTCTACAATAGTGTCCTTCAATCTATGGTAATGCCTTCTTTATCATCTTCTCAAATGGTCTTACCTCAAGCATCTATTTTTCATCAGTTAAACCAACTACAAACCTTGTTATTGATTTAGTGGCATGTCTAAGTTCAAAAGGGACACTCCCTAGAGTTTCCTTTGCAATTCCGTCTAAGAATATGACCTTCACATAATGTAAACAACCGTCCTCAAATTCCCTTCAAGAAATGCCGTACAAATGTGCCACCTCTTTTCCTCTCAGGCTGTGATCTGCAAACGTAGCCTTCCTTGAGCCTTTAATACATCAATCCCTTTACAATGCTTTTCTCATTCAAGTTTATCTCAAGTAGCTCCTTCCCTAGAATTACTAACCCTACATTTGTATCCAAACAGAACCACGTTAGGTTTCTAATGTATCCTATCTACTGCTTCAAGTTCCCTTCTTTGTCAGTGATCTTCATATGCACCCTACCCGAGTACCCATATGTCAATAGAAACCTAGTGGCTGGCAAATTTACCTTGCACCTCTGGGATTGGAGGTCAGAGGTACCACCTCATGCCCTGTGTGCGTGGAGAATGCATGTTCTCCCAGTGCTTTAGAGGTTTCCTCTGGGTACTCTGGTTTCCTCCGCCAGTCTAAAGACATGCATTGTAGGCTGATTGGCATTTCTAAAGTGTGAGTGTTCAATGGGTTGGCACCCTGCCCTCTGCCCCGAGTCATTGTAAAACATTCAGTTCACATCTAATACATGTCTTTAAAAGGTGCCCTGTATTGTATCTCCATTTCTACTTATGCCCTTCAGACACACTCTCTCTTCAATTTCCTTCTAAAAGCTCTTCAGCTAACAGCTCTTCATCAGGGATGTTGCCTCCAGGGTGCACTTGCTGCCAAAACCTTCGGCTTTGTAAGGAAATCTGTCAGACATGATGTGTAACCCGAGAACACACACATACACACACACACACACACACACACACACATCTGACTGAATACACCACCACCCTGGCCTCACACTGCTCTGCTCTCCACCTGCTGGTGTAAACAAACACATAGCTGCTAATCAAGCTCACATCGCCTCCAGCGCTCACACACACACACGCACACACACACACACACACGCACATGCACACACACACACTCCCACTGAGGGAGCAGTCATCAGTCATCACGCCAGACATGCTGGAAGTGTTTTACACCCCATGAAGTTGGGGAAATGCTCAGACAGATGGGGTTTCTCGGAATGAGGGATCTGATGAGGTCAAATAAGGAACACAAATACAAAGAGACGTCCTGATTCATGCTGAGTCCAAAGAGGAAATCTCACCATGTAGCTCCATTTTTTTCCATCTAAAGGTACTTCTGAACAGTAACTCTACTTTAAACCATGCCATCATGGATTACTTTTTCAGAACATTACCACTTACATAAGGAATTGATACTGGTGCCAGTACAGTATACCATATCAGTCCAATATTTGTGCTCCAGTACCGACATCTGACACTAGTGTGCCATAATCCTAGTGTATGTTGTCACACTAATGACCAGATAACACAAAATGACAATGATCTGGATGGATCGTGATGGTGGCTGTGAAATGGTCTACGAATGGAAGTTATCCCATGGTTCCTGGTAGAGATTGATGTCATGTGCTATTTTATAACTCCAGAGCTTTGTTGATTGTTACCCCAAAGTTTAAAGCAATATAGTAGTAGCAGTGTGCTCAAAGATAAACACATCCATCAATTTCCTGTACTGCTTATCCTACACAGGGTCACATAGAACCTGACATGATCTCACGATCACACAAACACATCCACACAATACAGGAGAACTTAGAGAGGACCTTCAGACTACAATGTAGTTCTTTGGAATTGGGGAGGAAACTAGAGGAAAACCGCCTAAGCATAAGGGGAACATGCAAACTCCGCATACTCAGGGCAGAGGTGGGATTACAACCCCACAACCTCAGAGGTGTGGCACAAACATGCTATCCTCTAAGCCACCATGCTCCCTGTGCTCAAAGAGATACAGTTTATGGAAAAGAATCAAAGATATGTATGGTAAGGTAAATGGTGCACTTATATCCAAAGCTCATTCACACACACACCAATGGTAGCAGAGCTGCCATGCAAGGCTCTAACTTGCCATCGGGGGCAACTCGGAGTTCAGTGTCTTGCCCAAGGACACTTCGGCATGTGGAGTCATCCGGGCCAGGAATCGAACCTCCAACTTTACGATTAGTGGACCACCCGCTCTACCGACTGAGCCACAGCCACCCTAGCGGAACGCATAGATCAATATCGTACACCATCTCTCACCTTTCATTGTCCTTGTCTATCCTTTTCTTCATTGATCTATCTGATGCAGGATTAGTTTCACTGCGTGACGGCTGGAATAACAGTTTATTCATCTGGACTCTGGAGATTAGCAACATCTCTTAATCTTTCTAAAATGGCCTCACCATGGCAACACCTCATTACACACACAATATAGTATACACATACATTAGACAGATACAAGATTAGAGCAACATACTGAGCACTCACACACACACACACGTAAGAATAAAGTGGAACAGGGTTGTACATTGATTTTTCTTTTATTTTTAAGCTTTAACAGTATCCCAAAGTTTTAGACACATTTTCAATCAGTCATACAGAGGAATAAAATAAACAACAACGTAACTTCAGAACTTTCTGAAGATAGCAACCATGAAAGCTTTCTACGCAGAGTCACTGGGCATGGAGGCAGCCCTGCAAGCGCAGGGTTTACCGCATGTTAAATTGTCAGTGAAGTTATGCTCCGATAGATTTCTAGATGTCATTATATTCGAGCACTCTCTGGAGAGCTGTGAGAGAGGTCCACGTTAGCGTATAGTGCGCACTGATGAGTTTCCACACACGCTCATGTGTTGTGTGAATATTGCTACAATGTTATTGGATCAATTATGGTAATGTATCAGATCTCTCATTAATGCTGTCTTTTTTACTTTTACGCATAATCCTTTTTCATAAGCACTTGTGTAAGAGCTACGATGAGAAATTTACATACAGTACACACACCTTACCCCAAAACTGTTTTACAAACACACACAGAGGCATTAGAGGCAGATTAGAGGCAGCTGTTTGTTTGTACCATAACTTAACACCAAGCAGCTGTGTGTGTGTGTGTGTGTGTGTGTGTGTGTGTGTTTTATTACAGTGATAACAAACCCACTGGGGAGGAAAGATCCGTCATCATGCCGCTGGCCTTAAGTGAACACTAAGCACCTGAGCACCAGACGTTCATCTATGATCTTACATTCATCCAAATTTATCTCACTTTGAAGACACACACACACACACACACACATACACACACACACACCCACACACACAGACACAACTTCTCAGGGCTTAGCACACACATCTGGAGCCAGAGGGACAGAGGAAAAGTAAAGCGAGAGAACAGAGAAAGAGGAAGATAAATGTGTGGTATATAGAGTTGGAATGATCCGAACATCGGCTCGCTGTTCCCACTGCCACGTGAGCCATGTCATCGAGGATCTGTGCTGAATTTGGTTCTCCTTATTTCCAGGTACTGTGGGAAATAATGCAGAGCACTGATTGGTCGATCACAATCCTCACAGAGTCGTCATGTGTCAGTACAAAGTCCCCAGGAAAGAGCCGTGATTTGATTCCGTAGGTTCATGTACAGTATGTCCTTCAGAAAAAGGAAGTCAAATTTAGGGCAGGTTGAAGTGCTGGACTGATTTATTCAACAGCCAACAGTGTTCGGGTTACACCAAGCCACACCCCCACCCAATCTAAACAAACCTGACAGTAGCTGTTTGAGCTAGATGTTTTGAGTACTCAGATCTCAGTGTTGAACTGTATCGATCAGGAGAGGGGTACAAAAGAATGTCCAGAACATTAGGTGTCCATGGAATATTGTGAAGGACATCATCAACAAGTGGAGAACATGGAATACGACGGTGACATGAACTGGACGTACGTCCAAATTTAACATAAGGACAAGTATAAAACGTATGCGAGAGGCTTCCAAGAGGCCTCCAGCAACGGTAAAGGAGATGAAGGAACAACCGGAAAGTACTGGTCCCTGCATGTGACAATTCTCTCGTATTATTCAGCTGTCATGGCGATGGTGTAGGGTGGCTAGACGGAAGCCCTTTCTCATGAAAAAAGAAGACATACAAGCCTAAATGTTCTGGACTTCTGAGACCAAGGTACAACTTTTTAGGCATAAACATAAAAAACTCAAGACAGCATATCACCCAAAGAGCACCATACCATCAGTGAAGCATGGTGGTGGCAGCATCATCCTATGAGGATGAGGCTCTAGTCTAGATACAGGGAGTCATTGATAGGTCCAGATACCAATCTGTTCTGGCACAAAACCCGTACGTCTGTTAAAGAAGTGATGATAAAGAACATTTTCACCTTCCAGAAGAAGAAGATCAACATTTTGTAATGGCTCAGTCAGAGCGCAGATCTAAATCCCATCAAAAAGGCTCAAAGAAAACACACTCACACACACACACACACACTCACACACACACACACACACACACACACACACACACACACACACACACACGTCTGTATCATGTCTGACCCTACACCCCAACTTCCTAACATGCTGCGATATGCGTAGAAAAGAATTTCACTGTGCTGTATATATAATAAAGACTCATTATAGAGACGCATCTCTCTATCTCACTCACACACTCTCTCGGGTGTAATTAAGATGTCGGACACACACACACACGAGAAAAGGTCACAAGCTACATGAACAACGTGTGGTCTAAGTGCCATTACTTATAATTCCTGCAAGTCTGAATAAATCAGCTGTGACTCCTTTGTTTAAAACCTTACACACTCACACCACAGTCAGTTAGTTTACAGAGATTTAACCTGATATACTGTATGTTTACACTGCACTCCTCTGGAGTATCGTTTTATGAACCCTTATAGAATTGTATAGAATGATACAATATGTATATAATATATGCATCTAAACACATTCCTGTGGAATGTACTGAATCAGACTGAGTCTATAATCCTGTTGCTGTTGAGTTCTGGATTCTGATTGGTCAGAACAGAAGGTGTTGATTAGTTTTCTAGAGCAGCGGCTCTGACAGTAGCGCAGCTGCACATCGCAGGTTTGTATTAACACGCTCGTTCTCATACGCTATCGTTTATAGCGACTGGAACGGCAACGAATTGCTCTTTCCGACATTTCACAACATTTGTGTAACTATAAATGGATAAAAAGCACGATGTGTTGTTCTTTAATACATGAAAAATTGCTGTGACATAAGAGGAATAAAACACTTTGAAGACATGCTCGTTATAGGAAAAGAATCGACGTTGCTGCGGTAACTGTAACGCTGCTTCATCGCATCACCCTACTGGTGATTATTTTAGCACGTCCGCCTCACACTTCCAGGGTCCGGGGTTTGAGTCCCGCCAGGGCCATGTGTGTGTGTGGAGTTTGCATGTTCTCCCTGTGTGTCGGGGGTTTCCTCCGGGTACTCCGGTTTCCTCCCCC
>JAFFST010055706.1:21509-37832 GCA_022414735.1 Noturus placidus
ACATTTCACACATTTTCCAGCTTTTTGTTTTTACAAAACATTTGTCCTTCGTTTAAACACACCAGGCTAAAAAATTGTAAATAAATAGATAAAATGCTCTTGTATTTGCCTAAAAGGTGTGTAAAATAAAAGTCCATAAAATAAATAGAAAGTCTGTTAAAGTGAAAATTGCCTAAAAGGTGAATGTAAAAATCCATGAAAAGGAAGAAATAAAAAGGAGAAAACATAAAACAGCAGAAAAGACAAACTTAAAACAATTAAATATATCCTTAAAACACTAATTTGTCAATAAATATACAGTACAGCTGGGGCAACCTTAATTAAGGGTTAAGGGTTAATTAAGGGTTAATACTGTACAGTCTGCAACCTGAGCACATCATTAACTCCGGCTGCGTCAGAAACCGCATATTTACCTACTATAGAGTGGGCAAAAAATACCCGGATGGTGTACTGCTTCCGGTGAGATTTTGCAGCATGCAGCCAATGGCCACGACGCGAGTCAAACAATCCCACAATGCAACGGGACTGGTGCGAACGATCCCAGAAAAAAAAACCTTATTTTTATAAATTGTTAACTTGTTTAAGATTTTTTTGTGTTTATAATGACGTCGAATGTCACATGACAATACTAACATGGCGGATGTAGTATATCCGGGATTGTAGTTACAACAAACACTTTTGATTGTACTGTTTTATAGAAAGTGTTTTGTATGACTTTGCATTCCCCCACTGTTATTTCATTAATAAAATAAAAAAGTCATAACACACACACTAATTAGTCCCTTTTCAACGGCAATGCAGAACTTTTTTTTTTTTTTTTTTTACATTTTAGAAGGAAACCAATTAATTCATTAAAAATTCCACATGTGCTACACGATATTAAAGCTACACGGCTATTAAAATACAAAAATAAGTACTAATACAGTTAATTTATCATTAACATAATGTAATAATGTTTTTTTTTTTGGCAATGCAGTACGTACTGGCATATTTTTTCGACTGTAGTGACATAGCAAGTGAGTACTGTCATAATCGTATTCGATTTCGGACGCATCCTTATGGCCTCTGCTGCCTTGCGTCTCCCACCTGTATTCCGACAAGCTCAGCCTATGACGCCAATTCCGTTTCAAATTTTGAATTGGCTAATAATTTGATTTTACGAACATCCTGACCAATTACGGCTTAGGAGGCGGGACTTGTCTGAATTCGGGTGGGAGACAAAAATCTGGCAGTACTGGACCAGTGCACTGGGTGGCACTGAAAGCAGCAGTTGACTGAGCGAAGCGGAAAGAGAGAAAGGGAGTAAGCGGAGCTGTCACGTCGCGCTGGTATTTTGGATTGGTGTGTTGTGATCTGGGAGCAAAAGCAAGACGGCACGAGTACGCGAAAGAAAGGCCGAGTTATTGAGAGGACATGGCGGAGGTTAGCGAGGTTTTGATGTCGGTGTTGTCCACTATTCGGGTGCCGAGGCCCGGAGACCGCGTTCATAAAGACGAGTGCGCGCTGTCATTCGCCTCTCCGGTGAGCCTTTTACTGCACACGTTCCACACTTTACATCTCCATACCTGCGCATTCAACCGTGGGAGAAAGTTTTATTCCTTTATGTTAAACCGCTAGCTGCGATAGACTGTTTTCCGTGTTGCTGCGAATGATTCTGAGACCCGCAAGTTAGCAGAATGGCTAGTTGTGTTAGCTAGCTTCATTCAGAACTTTGTATACAGCATTGATTTACTATAAAAACAAACCGGAGGTTAAAGTTAGTGACCAGACATATCAATTTGGACCAGAGCACTAATTTTTAGATTTAAAATAATAAAAAAGGAACTCATTTACGTAAACAGATATCCGCTATAAGTATCAGGATATCTAGCTAACATTGCCGCTTTACTAGCCGTATTAGCAAGCTAGCTAAGTTCGCTGAGTAATGATCCGCCAGCATCACAACCGGATTCGAAATGCTGCCCTACTCCCCTAGTCCCTACTCCCTTCTCCACATTCCCTAGTCCCTACTCCCTACTTCACATTCCATAGTCCCTACTCCCTACTCCACATTCCCTAGTCCCTACTCCACATTCCCTAGTCCCTACCCCATCCCTACTCCACATTCCCTAGTCCCTAGTCCACATTCCCTAGTCCCTACTCCACATTCCCTAGTCCCTACTCCACATTCCCTAGTCCCTACTCCACATTCCCTACTCCACATTCCCTACTCCACATTCCCTACTCCACATTCCCTACTCCACATTCCCTAGTCCACATTCCCTAGTCCACATTCCCTAGTCCACATTCCCTAGTCCACATTCCCTAGTCCACATTCCCTAGTCCACATTCCCTAGTCCCTACAAACAGCTAAATGTACTCTACCCCACCTAGTTTAAACACTAGCCTTTTGTAGGAATTGCTGAGTGCACATTATATTCACTTTATATTGTGTAGAACTCTGTAAACAGTGCACTAGGTAATGTTTAGGGTGTAAAGACATGAGGAATGGCAGTGTAGTATGATACTAACATTAATGCCTGTAGTTATTTGCTGTACATTCGGTATGTAACTATACAGTTCTGACAATAAACTGCAGGCGAATGTCAGTTTACTAGCATGTCTTGTGTTTGCTGTTCAGGAGAGCGAGGGAGGCCTGTACGTCTGCATGAACACTTTCCTGGGCTTTGGGAGTCGCTTTGTGGAGCGGCATCACGCCCGGACCGGCCAGAGAGCGTACCTGCACATCAAGCGCACTCTGAAGCCTCACTCCCAGGTAAACAGCATCCTTACACACTTCCCCAAACAATACAAACTCATCCCTGCTTTCGGAATAATATAACGCTTCACCAGTGTTCAATTCAGTTTAATTTGCATTGCGATTTTCACAATATACATTGGAACTTTTACACAAATCCTGATGTAGACTTCCGCCTCGCAGCTCCAGGGTTGGGGGTTCGAATCCCGACTCCGCCCTATGTATGTGGAGCTGTTTGGCTCCGGGGGGTTTTTCCAGGTACTTTGGTTTCCTCCCCCAGTCCAAACATACGTTGTAAGCTGGTTAAAATTGTCCGAAGTGTGTGAATATGTGTGCGATTGTGCCCTGCGATGGATTGGCACCTTTTTCAGGGTGTCCCCTGCCTTGTGCCCCGAGTCCCCTGGGATAGGCTCCAGGATCCCTGCAACCCAGTGTAGGATAAGCGGTACAGAAAATGGATGGATGAGCAATCAAGAAAAGACTCCGATGATGAAAGACGGCCTCAAGAAAGGACCTCGATAGTGGATTGTGGGGTTATAAGTCATTCCTCTTCCTCAGTACTAAGTGTGGAGAAACGATATTTAGCAGCATCAGTTGAATAGTCTTTATGATTACAGAAGCGCTTCTTAGGTCTGCTGTATCCAGGTGAAATCCGCTGAGTCAAGGGTGAGACTTGAGCATGAGCTGTTTTCAGGCTTATGTTATGTTATACTTATGGGATCACACACAGCAGCAGAAAGACTAGTGTTTTTTCACTGAAGCATTTCTGTGTCAGATTATGACCGAGAGCATGGGTCCTCCTCCCAGTCCACACCTTGGTGACGTTGGCAAAGTACAAACATGTTCTGCGGAGTTCCAGCAAAGTGCCTTGAAACCTGCAACATTATCTGATGTATTGGCATAATTTCCATTGAAACAGGAAGTATGGAAGGGACGTATCAAGTTCGCACCTCCATCTTTTTTAAATAGCGAGTAGCGTTTAGCTTACCTCACAGCCCGGGCTAAAGCTGTGTTCACGCCATGTTGTGATGACCGTAATTATGAAATTTCGACTTGTAAAACGTGTCCACGTCCTCACAATTACAACTTGTAAACTAGGACTTTTCGGAGAGCTCCGATGTGTACCACCTGACCGCCGCAACATCATGTGGAAACACTCAAAATGACTTCGGCTTCAACAGTGAAATGTAGTTAAAGGGGTTATCTCGTAATATTTCGGTGTAATACTATATGTATTATATGTCAATAATTCGGTGTATTAATAGTCATGATTAATTAACTATTAATAATGCAAGATTATTCTGAAACTAAACCGAAGGCATACAGTGCAGTTTAATGTAGCTAGCACAGAGTTGGATAACCATATAATGTCTAATGTCAGATAATTCAGAGTCCGAATACACGAACGGCTCTTGAGTAGACTGTCTGGATTGTTGTGTAGTAATTACGGTAATTCTGACATGGCGTGAATGCAGCCCGAGCCAGTTAACTCCACAGTTGGTGAAAATGCATGTCTTTGCTCAATCACGTAATGAGGGCTTATATTATTTGCTGTGCGTTGGAAAGTTCAGTGTAAACTTGTTGAGCTTTGAGTGATCTTTTTAGCACAGCATCAAGGTGTCAAAGCAGTGCGTGCTGCCCAGGATGATGTTGCCGGTAGGAAAAGCAGCATTGGGAAACAATGGCTTCTACTGCACAGAGCTGTTCATCTGTGGGCAGACTAAGACAGCTCAACTGTCTTGGTACCTGTTCATTCTCCCACACACTCTCAGCTCTCTCCTGTATCTCTTAGTTCACTGGTCTCAGAGAATAGCTTCTGGAACTGAAACACAAACGTTTATTTGCACTTCATGAATATTCATAGTAATAATTTGAGTTAGCATCTAGAGGTCAACCGATAACTAAGTCGGGCAATACCCACCGATAACGATTAATCAACCGATAGTTTTGAAAATTGATACTGAATGTAAACACAACATGCAAAGTAAAATATTGCTGAACATTAAAAAAAAAATATAGAATATTGGCTGTACCATGAAAATGTAAATTAAAAAAATATATAAATATGAATATATATGAACAGTTAATAAATATGAAAGTAAATAAAAAGAGATCCATCCAAACTGAACTATAAGGTAACACTCCAAAAAACAAATAAAAGTACAGACATCTGTGTACAGATGTACAGACATTTATGTACAGACATAAATGAATAAAAAAAAAAAGGACACTTCAAATAATGCAACAAAATTTGTCACTGATTTAAAAATGAAAATAATTTAGCCTCCAGAGTCCGCTCTGTTACTGTATAATGACAGTGGACCCTTCTGAGAGAAAAATTATCGATCTGGATTACAGATAGCGGTTTCGGTAATCGGTCATCTGTGCCAATTAATCGCCAGAACCAGTCGATCGGTCGACCTAAATTACCATCAATACTTTTGTTATTATATATTTCTGAGTTAAATTTTGGCATTCCAGCTTTATTAGGATTCAGTAAACCTACAGTATTTTATATACTTATATAGACCCTGATCCAAATCAAGGATTTGTCTTAAATTAGTACATTTTCCTTTTATTTTTAATAGGACTATGGGCTTATTAAGATAACTGTTTTTACTAGAGATGCACCACTGTATCGGCCGATAATGGTTTAAAAACATCCGATGATCAGTTCTGATTATCCGGTCAATCAGAAGAGGGTGGGAAAACACATCGAGAATGATGACAAAACTGCAGTCTGTAAGCTCTGTAATCTCTGCACCGCTAAAATTATACACTGGACGCTGCAGTAGTGAAGCGGGAGTTTCGGTTTCGAGTCTTTTTGCAACGCTGCTCGTGCTGAATTAAAACATCAGAACACTGTTGAAAGATTTAAATGAAGATGAGTTCACATAAAAGTATATATTGCACAGAGAAATATATTTGTACAATAGTATATTTCATATGCTGTTCATGCTAATGTATAAAAAAGTTGATATTATATATTACCAGTTTGATGTTCGGTGACGAATAGAAATGCTTTGGTTTGTGGTGAGTGAATGTGAGTCTAACAGGAGGGTTTTTTAGCATTCAATCAATGTTAATATGAATAAATTAGCACGTTCGCCTTACACCTCCAGGGTCCGGGGTTCGAGTCCCGCCAGGGCCATGTGTGTGTGGAGTTTGCATGTTCTCCCCGTGTGTCGGGGGTTTCCTCCGGGTACTCCGGTTTCCTCCCCCAGTCCAAAGACATGCATAGTAGGCTGATGGGCGTGTCTAAAGTGTCCGTAGTGTATGAATGAATGTGGGTGTGTATGTGATTGTGCCCTGCGATGGACTGGCACCCTGTCCAGGGTGTACCCCGCCTTGTGCCCGATGCCTCCTTGGATAGGCTCCAGGTTCCCCGTGACCTTGAAAAGGAGTAAGCGGTTGAGAATGGATGGATGGATGAAAGATAAGAAATCTTACTTTTCCGTGGACCCCTAGTGGGCAGTGGTGTAACTGCAGGGGTCTTGGTTAAATGTATCAAAACACATTCAAATGAGATGTTTTAAAGTTAATAAATTTGGTAGCTGAGCTGCCGACCGTTCATTGATGGATTTATTTTAAACCTATTTTTAAATGATTTGTAAAAACCTCCTGAGTGGTAGAGAAGTTCAAGTGCTGAGTTTAGGGATAAAATAAACAAAGGATATTTCAGAGAATCAAATTGAACCAACAATAAAATTTAAATGTTTGATTCAATTTTAATGTTAATATTATTATGTTAAATATTAATAAAATAATGTAACATCTATAGAAATTACTGTTAAATATATAGCCTATAATTGTTGTGGAGTGAGGGGGTCCTTGTGGATTGTTCGAAATATTTTAGGGGTCCAAAGCTCACAAAATGTTGACAACCATTCAACCCCCCATCAAATTAATCGAAAAAATAATCGGGCAACTAATTGACCATGACAAATAATCGTTAGTTGCAGGCCTAATGTTGTTTTTAGATGTACCCTTTGTGTGAATAAAAACCTGATAGCGTGTGCATGTTTTTCAGAAAGAGGAGGATGGCTGTTCTGGGTCAGGAGATCCTCCCAAGAAGAAACCCACTCGCCTGGCCATAGGTAAGCCCAAACATGAATTCCGTTTGAGGTGGCCATTTTCACAAATAGGATTGTAGTTCTGGAACTGTTCTGCACTGCAGCGAGGCGGGAAAGTGCTGCCTCTCGGCTGAAATATTTGGTCTGGTTCCAAAATGCTGATGAAATAGGTCCAGCACCAAAATGCTGACGGTCTGAAACCCAGACCTGTGGTAGCCGAGGGTGTGAGAGAGTTATTATAACCACCAATGAAATGAATGTTGCACATTATAGAGATTAAAAAAAAACCCCAACAACTAATAAATAAATAAAAAAGAGTGAAATATAAAAATTGCTGCAGTAAATCAGTAATTCATTGAGGAAACAACAATTATTAGAAATTGCAGCAAACATTTATGACCATTCCTTTGGGGTGTGTTTTAGTCATAATCGATTAGTTGGCCGATTTATATTTTTGATTAATCAGATGGGGCGGGGCAAACTTTCAATGCCTTTTTTTTTGTTTATTTAAAAAAAAAAATACCCAACACACTGAATGTTACAAATATAAATTCAGACTAAAACTTTAAACAACTGTTTATCCAAAAGAGAAAAGACCCCCCCCACACACACACACACAAGAATATATATCATTTATTTAGGACTGTAGTTTAATTCGGTGCTTTTTCTGAATCCTTAAAAAAAATAATGCATAAGTACTTGTATATGAATGATCATAATGTTTTAATTAGACATTACAGATCTTACTCGCTGTGTCTCGTCTGTGTATCAGTCTGTCCATGCGCGTCTGCATCTGCATGAGTAACAACGCAGTCTCGTTACAAACACATCTTTTCCCGTTATAATAAACAACAGAAGTTATACTGCAAGTTTGCAAATACAGAATATAATGACAATAAGCTGTAATTAATTAAACCTTTTAAGCAACTCGCGACCGCATCACTGTCATGCTTCTGTGATGCACAAACTCCACTTTCTAAAGTTTATAAACCTTCTCGGCAGTGTTTAATCCCTGACTTGGAGGACTTGGAGGTTGCACACTTTCTTCCTCAGTCACATGACGATTTCACCTCTGTCTGATGGTGACTCAGGTCATGTTGGGAATAAATGTTAATGCTGAAAGAAACAGTAAACTGAAGAAAGTCAGTGTCGGTGACTCTGAGGCTAAAGCTAGCATTACGTGCGTGTGATGTCAAGCACCGTCAACTAGGAAGTGGCTTATTCTTCCAGTTAGTTAAAACCTGCTAGTGTTCCATTTGAGATAATATTACCTTTCTAAAATTCACACACTAGATGGTAGAGTAGTCTGGGCACAGTGTAAGTGTATATAGTATGTTATTTGGGACACAACTTTAGTATTTACTCTCCGAAGCGTGTTTTCTTAACAGGAGTAATGTAATAAGTAAATCTCCCCTGTGCCGCAAGCAGAGCAACGAATCCATAATGAGATTCGTTGACAATGATTTTCATAATCGATTATCGATTTTATCGATTAGTTCTTGCAGCTCTAGTTAAGACACTGAATAAATGTTGCTTTGAAGTCCGTTCTTAATATTTTAGGAAACCTCAACCATGAAGGCTATTAAAATAGGCTTGTTGTGTAAAATACACTGGTTCTTGATCCCATCTAGAAGTCTGAACATTTTCAGATAGACCACGCTACAACAACTACAAACCAACTATGTGGCCTCTATGGAATTATATTTTTCTGTTTTTTCCATCACTGTAGGATACACATAAATACAGTGTATACATAGTCTATATAGTATAATAATACTAGTTAGGGCCTCCCTTTGCTCTAGAACAGCCTCAATTCTTCATGGCATGGATTCCACAAGATGCTGGAAATATTTTTTTGAGATTCAGGTTCATGTTGATATGATTACATCACACAGTTTTTTTTCATGCTGCGAGTCTCTTGTTCCCAAAGATGTTCTACTGGATTCATTGTCATGGTCATGAAACCAGTTTGAGATGACTTTTCCTTGAATTATCATGTTGGAAGTAGCCATGAAGGGATGCACATGGTCAGCAACATTACTCTGTGGCTTTGGCGTTCAAGCGATGATTGACTGATTGGTATTAAAGTGTGCCATGAAAACATTCTCCAAACGATCACATCACCACTACCAGCCAGGCAATTGACAAAAGGCAGGTTGTGTCCATGGATTTATGTTGTTGGTGCCAAATTCTGACCTTTTCATCTGTGTGCCTCATCAGAAATTGAGATTCATCAGTTTTTATGTACTGTACTACTGCCACATGATTGATTGGTTGATTTAGATAATTGCATAAATGAGTGTGTACCGGTGTTCCTAATAAAGTACTCAGAGGCTGTCTTCTCTTCTCTAAAACATCCTGTATGAAAATGTAATGAGATTGAGATGAGCTGACCATATGCATCCCTTCTTGGCCACAGTTTACCCAGCTTCATAACTGTTTGATTAACTTGATGTGAAACTTGTGCTCATGCTCTGTATGACTGTGTTTCAGGGATCGAGGGCGGGTTTGACGTGGAGCAGGAGCAGTATGAGGAGGAAGTCAAGGTTGTTCTTTTCCCAGACAGACAGGAAGTGACATCAGAAGACCTGGCAACTATGCCAGATGTAGTGAGAGAGCGAGTAAGTTTGGGATAAATCCTATTTATTTATTTATTTATTTATCTATCTATCTATCTATCGATCTATCTATCTATCTATTTTGTGTAATGGACGTTCACGTGCTTCTTTTTCAAAACTATAGACACTCAGTAACCGTCATTTCTACGTCCTCAGTGCTGAAGTATTTAATTATAAAATTTTTATTTCTTATTTTAAACCCACATTAATGTAAAATGTAATTGGTGTGTTTATGTATTAAAGTGCATTCATTTAGAATCTATTCACAAATTAATTATCTTTAGTATTTCAAATTGTAGTGTAAAATATGTAGTGATGTTTTAATAGTTTGCTGTTCATTGTTCTACATATTATAATATGTAGCGGATATATGTGGAAACTTTAATTGGCTGTTTTACTGAGTCTGTACTGTTTTTATAGTAGATAGAAATCTCAGTAGTGTACAATTGTGTGTAGCAATGTTGTGTTTGCACGCGTGTGTGTGGATGCAGGTGTCACTGTCGATGGCAGGGTTGCTGGCTGCAGACTCTGTATCACAAGGTCTGCAGGTGCAGCAGTGGGATGGAGAAGTGAGGCAGGAGTCCAAGCATGCACCTGAGCTCAAGCAGCTTGATAACGGAGTCAAAATTCCTCCTAGGTACACACACGCAGATACGGATAATATGCACAAAAAACTGGAACAGTTTAACCACATGCTCTCACCTAGGACTGTGTATATAGATACAAAATAAATGCGAAGTGTCAGGAAATTCCATTCATCTCGTCAGCCCAAAGTTTGTTTAGGTGTTTGGAAAATGCCGTGTACATGCTCTGATTGTGTGTTACTCTCCCCTGATTGTTCAGCGGGTGGAAGTGTGAGGTCTGTGACCTGCAGGAGAACCTGTGGATGAACTTGACGGACGGCAAGGTGCTGTGTGGGCGGAGATATTTTGATGGTTCAGGTGGAAATAACCATGCTCTTCAGCATTTCCAGGAGACTGGCTACCCGCTAGCTGTCAAACTGGGCACCATCACCCCTGACGGAGCTGGTAAAAGTCATTACGGCACAGGTGGAATCTTAACCTGTGTGAAATGTTTTATGTTATAAATACAGAGGATAAAAATGTAATGTCTTTGAAATGAAATGTAATGTCTTTGAAAATGTCTGAGAAACAATTATTGAACACTTCAGCATTTTTTTTTTCAGTAAATGTATTTCTATTTTCAATTAGGTTATTCACATGTCGTTTTCACCAGACATCAGTATTAACTCAACAAATCCACACATATAAAGATTTCACAACATTAAAGTCCATAAATAAAGCTTGAGTGTAATAAAGTGGAATATGACAGGAAAAGTATTGATCACTAAGTAAAAGCAGTTCTCCAAGGCAAGGTAAGGCAAGGAACCAGCTGTCATCTGTAAGTTATTATACCTCCTATCTGTGCTACAGATATTATAAACTAATATCAGCTGGTTAGTAAATTGATGGTCTATATAAATGCTTTCCATTACCAAGGTGTCACACAAGAAAGATCTCATGATGGGTAAAAGCAAAGACCATCACAACTTTTATTGTTGCGAAACATATCGATGGAATCAGATACAGAAGTATTTCAAAACTTTTGAATCTTCCAGTAAGCACCATTGGGGCCGTTATCAACAAGTGGAAGCAACATCACTCCGTCATCAACAGGCCGCGCACAGGAGCTCCTCTCCAGATTTCTGACCAGGGTGTCAGAAGAATAGTCAGAAGAGTCGCCCAAGAGCCAAGGACCAATCAGAAAGAGCTCCAGAAACACTTGGACGCAGCAGCTGCCATCGTCACAGAGAAAACAATAGGCAATGCACTCCACTGCTCATGCTCACTCCATTAATAAAGAAAAGACATGTTTAAGCTCATTTAAAGTTTGCTACAATTCATTTGGACAAACCTATGAAACACTGGGAGAGTGTAGTTGGTCAGACGCGAGCAAAATGGAACTTTTGGCTGTCATACTCGCACCATGTTTGGAGAAGTGGCACTGCACATCACCCTAAAAACACTACACCAACAGTGAAGTATGGACGTGGAAGCATCATAGTGTGAGGCTGTTTTTCAGCTGGCTGTCTTCATATAATTGAAGGAACGATGAATGGAGCCCTTTACCTGGAGATTCTCGAAAAGAATCTGCTGA
This sequence comes from Noturus placidus, assembly GCA_022414735.1. NCBI lineage: Eukaryota > Metazoa > Chordata > Actinopteri > Siluriformes > Ictaluridae > Noturus > Noturus placidus. The sequence continues at coordinate 33,095 of JAFFST010055706.1, forward strand.
TATCAGGATGATGATGAGACGTGGGTGGAACTTCCAGCAGGATGACGATCCAAAGCATACAGCAAAGAAAACTTATCAATTGGTTTCAGAGAGAGAAATATAAAGGTGTTAGAATGGCCCAGTCAATCACCTGACTTAAATCAAATTGAACAGGATTTAAAGACAATATGTTTAGAAGAATGGGCCCAAATCACTCCTGAATACTGCGAGCCCCGTAATTTCTTCATACATGAAGCGTCTTTACGCTGTCATTACAAACAAAGGTTTCTCCACTAATATTAAATAAATTTCAGTTAGCCTGTTCAATACTTTTTTTTTTTCCTGTGTCATTCCTCTTTACACATAACTTCATTTATGGACTTTAATGTTGTGAATTCTCTGTATGTCTGGATTTCTTGAGTTAATACTGATGTCTGGTGAAAATTTCATGTGAATAACCTCATTGAAAATATATTTATTGAAAATAATTTTGGTTCATTTAATAATTATTTCCCCCACTGCATTTTAATAGCAAAGTTTTTTGAACTTGGAAAAGCAAACCAAGTGTATCTTGGTAACTTATGACATTTCATAAGTTACGGCCTAGAATGCAATCTACAAGAGCACAATACACGAATAGTATTGCTTTTCACATACCACATGGAAAAGTAAAACAGTCATACCGAGTCAGTGTGCTGTCTTCCTAGGTCCTGCTGTGAAGTATTTTTTACTCGTATTGAAACTTTTATCTTGGTTTTTTAATGCTGATTCCCATAAACTTATTGATTTAACAATCAATGCTCTTAGAACAAAGAAACAGTGAGCTAATATAAACTATAAAGATTACTATAAACTATAAAGAAGGGTTCTTTGTGTGGATGGCAATGCCGATTACAGCCTTGCCCTAGAGTACAGTTTAGGGCTGTGTTTGGAAAGTGATTGCAATTCAGTGTGGCATGACTGCAATGCGCTGGGAAAAGAGAAATGGCAGTGCATCCTGGGATTACAATCATGGCTGAGAAAAATTCAGCATTTGATTCATTAAAAAAAAAAAAACCCAAGAGATCCTCCGACATAAACGCAAAGTATTGAAAAAGTAATACAGTTATGTATTGTGTTCCTATTATTATTATTATTATTATTATTTATTTTTTTTCTCCTCTTTTTATTTATTTTTTCCTCCACTTTTTCCCCTCAGACCAGTTGGATTTGCACATCTTTGGAATGGAAACTTCTCCGTAAAATGCATTTTAAAAATAGATAGGTTTCTTCCACATTGTGCTAATTGGTTAAACTTTGAGCTAAATTAAATGATGATGAATGAGATGAAACATCCTCTGGTTAGGATTTGAAATGTATTTGAGTCAGAGTGAATTGTTGCACCATTCAGTGTTTACCAGAGGCTGAGAATTTACTTGGGTTGGTCGTGGCATGTGACAGTGCTGGTTCAGTAATAAACTAATCAAATAAAGGTTTATGAATAAACTATTTATTGCAAACGAATAACTACTCAAAATAAATAACCATGTCAACATAAATGACTACTAAGAAATGAATAACTACATATTAAAATTCATTTTCCTTTTTCAAGATAGATTAAAGAATAAAACAGACTGGTTTTTGATGAACATATCAAAAATAAATAACTTTTGACATTATGGAATACATTTTCAAATGTGCCTAAAAACCTTTCTGATGCCTGTCTGTAGGGGTATGCTTCAGTTGCAGGTCCATTGATGGAGATTCTGAGGCACGTAGAATAAACCAGTTACATTAATGCCCACCATCTTTTGCTTATTTAAAAAGATCTACTGAAATAAAACCAATATGTTTTTTCTTTTTTAAAAAAATATAAAAACTATAATTTGTAAAATACTAAGCGAATCATTATCTAGTTAGACGAGGGATACTACAATTATAAACTGTGTCTGCTCCATGACTGTCCGCAGCAGAAGTCACAGCAGAGTTTAGCAATCCGACTGATCAGAGCTGTTCAACCCTACCATGAGTACAAAGACGTTACTAGGACGAAGGGAGGACTTCATTCTTCGTTTGATAATGTTAAAAGTAAAGTCGGACTTGTCTGCTTGCTCACTCATTTTTAAAAAGATGAGAGAGCGAGCAACGACACCGAGCGAGAGGGAGAGAGAGAGCAGCACTGGTCGAGCAAGCTAGACAGCGAATGAAGAGCGCGAGCAGTGGTACGAGGAAGCCGGTGAATGGGAGAAATAAAATGTACACAAACTGTCAACTGGCAGTTGTACGCTCCCTATAATGTTACCCAATGTTAGAAAGCTGTTGCTTTACCCTGAGTATTCAGTTCGGTGTAAAGGCTAGCGCTACCATTACTAGACAACTAGCTAGCCAGACCAACTAACGTTACTGTACCCCCGTAAGTTAAAATATGTAACGTTTAACATTAACACATTAAATTAACACATTAAGTGTGGTGTTTTATTATTGAGTTAGGACAAAACGTTTTTAGGTGTTTTGTACCTCCAGGGCTGTTTCTATGCATAGGCAGTCTAGGCGCGCGCCTAGGTTGCCACCAGCTTGCTGGTGCCGATGAGCGCCTCATTGCCTCCGCCCCATCCAACTCACCCAACCACCCACAAGAAAGAGAGTACTAAATCCATATGATGATTGTTTAGTTGTGTCTTCCCTTGGCTGGCGACACCAAACTAGCCTAGTCTCACATTACTGGACAGCTTAGAGGTGGTGAAAGAGAAGAGGATGTTAGATGGCGTCTATCACGAGCAATTCCTCTCACCCCCTGTATGAGATACTGGGGTCCCTGGGCAGTTCCTTCAGCAGCAGGCTAGTGCACCCTCAGTGTAAGAAAGAGTGCTACCGCAGGTCCTTCAGCCCTACAGCAGTCAGACTCTTTTTAATGCAACAACATAATGTAGCACTGCTAGCTGGTTTTTTTGGCATCATCAACCCAAACGTTATTATTAGTTGTTGCTCACCCATCTATTAATAATCCATTTATCCACGCATGTGTATATAAACAAGATGTTACACATCTCTATATATTCAAATTATATACATACATTGGTGTCCATAGTGTACATATGACCATTTATTTATATATATATATATATGTATGATGCTTTATTTCAATTCTATTCCTATTTAATGTGTATTCTTTCCTATCTGTTCTTTGTGTAATTGAGCTGCTGTAACACGGGAATTTTTAAAAATGTTTTATATTTTATCGATCTGGTAGTCCTGCAAACAGTGATAACACCTGGGGCAAGTTTAATAATAAATCCAACTTTTTGTCTGATCATGTCATACACTGACAGGTAAATTACCACAGCTTCTGTAAAAAAAAAAAAAAAAAAAAAATACAACTTTAGGCTACGAGCTGACCTGAGAACTTTGAGCTGGAGAACTGACCATTATTTTTCTTAAGTTTTACTGCAAACTACCATTTTACTACCTGTACCATTGTGGTTCATATCAAGTAGGTCCATCTGCAAGGTTATTACAAACATGAAAGTTTACTCTGGGATTGGTTGGAGATCCACTGGTTTGTGTTCATTAATGAACTGACAATTGAAATTCAGATTTTATCTACCTGGGTGGGTTTTAAGCTGTTTGGGCAGGTCGCACAAGTAGAGCCTATGTATGGAAAACAATGCCTTTTTATAAAAGACGCATACTGATGCTTTTTCTTATATATAAAAATAAATGTATAAAACTGTGAATTGAATTGTGTATGATAAGGCAATTTCTTCCAGATGTTTACTCGTATGATGAGGATGACATGGTTTTGGACTCAAAGCTGGCGGAGCATCTCACCCACTTTGGTATTGATATGATGACCATGGAGAAGGTGAGCAATTAGCACACCCCTGCTTTGTTTAATAATGATTCTTTTTTGAGTTATCAGCGATCAAATTGTATGTATGATTAGGTTATGATATGATTAGGTTATGGCTGTGATTAAGTTGTTGAGAAACTCCCACTGTCCGTGTCCGTTGCAGACAGAACACACTATGACTGAATTGGAGATTGCAGTGAACCAGCGTGTGGGTGAGTGGGAGGTTATCCAGGAGTCCGGCACCATGCTGAGGCCTCTCTGGGGCCCTGGGCTCACGGGTATGAAAAATCTGGGCAATAGCTGCTACCTCAACTCAGTCATGCAAGTGCTCTTCACCATCCCCGACTTCCAGGAAAAGTCAGTACCTCTCAGCTTGTGTGTTTACTGCGTAGCCTTTCTTTCATTGTAACATGAGATTTCATTCTGACATCTGGGGAATCTCATTCATTCTTGTATAAAGAGTCTGGCTGAAACAGCCAGACTACAAAGCTACAAACTACAGTCCTAATCCCCATTTCACATACGTTTTGTAGGCCTCACTTTTTGTCTTTTTTTTCACAAAAAGAAATGTGAATTAACAGACTGCGTGAACATTTGAAAATGAGTCACAATCTTCAACAGCCTCCCTACAGTGGTGTGAAAAAGTGTTTGCCCCCTTCCTCATTTCCTGTTCCTTTGCATGTTTGTCACACTTAAGTGTTTCGGAACATCAAACCAATTTAAACAATAGTCAAGGACAACACAAGTAAACACAAAATGCAATTTGTAAATGAAGGTGTTTATTATTAAAGGTGAAAAAAAATCCAAACCATCATGGCCCTGTGTGAAAAAGTGATTGCCCCCCTAAACCTAATAACTGGTTGGGCCACCCTTAGCAGCAACAACTGCAACCAAGCGTTTGCGATAACGTGCAATGAGGCTTTTACAGCG
>JAFFST010055706.1:38713-49386 GCA_022414735.1 Noturus placidus
ATTGTTTAAATTGGTTTGATGTTCCGAAACACTTAAGTGTGACAAACATGCAAAGGAACAGGAAATGAGGAAGGGGGCAAACACTTTTTCACACCACTGTAAATGTGTAGTACTGTAAAAAGCAAATCTCTGATTAAGTTGCCTGTTTGTGTCTCAGTGCTGTCTGTTTTAGTAAGCAGTAAAATGTAAGGACACTGTGTTACAGTGCTGCTTACAATATGATTGTGTTTACCAGTGTAGTCTTTTAAACCTGCTGAATGTGGAAAATGGCAAACATACGCAACAAAAAAAATATCTGTTGTTGCAAATTCCATGCCTGTAGAAATGTGAAATACGCCCACATTTTTTGACTTCCAATTAATGTAAAACCAAAAGTCTTGCGCAAAAATTCCGCTTCGTCGTTACTACACTTTTTTTCCATCTCTGTTGTCCGCTCTTATACTATGGAGTCATTGTCGCCAATCATTACATGATCTGATCTGCCCACGCTGTTGTGATTGGGTGGAAACTTTAGTAGCATTTAATTGTAACTAAATTGTAACATCAAAAATAATTTTTTTTAATGGATATTTGAAGTAGAAAGTGTTAAACGCGCTACAGAGAATGTGCTTTTATAGTGTTTCTCTTTAACTTACTTTAATAGGTATGTGTCCAGCATTGACAAGATCCTGGATGAAGCCCCAAGTGATCCCAGCCAAGACTTTAAAACACAAGTGTGAGTGTATTTCACTGTTGTTTTAAAATGTAGTTAGGGCTTGCATGTATGGCATCTTAATTTGATGTAACACTTGAGTTCACCAGCAGAAGGTGCAGGAGAGTAATGACAAGTTCAGCAACGTGGCAGGAGAGCCAACTGAAGGAAAAATGTACTTTAAAGTGATTTGCAGTTTTAAATACAATCAAACTAAACGCAGAGAGTTTTGAACTCCTTGGAATTCTTTCTTCTCTGTCTTTCTTAACTTGCTCCTCTCTTTGGCCGGCAGAGCAAAACTGGGCCATGGTTTGCTCTCAGGAGAATACTCTAAGCCCGCTCCAGATCCAGCCGATGAACCCAGTGTGTCCTCTGAACCAAGGGTAGGACGGGATTGTATTTGCTTGAGTGTATCATGCTTGTCTTTCATGAGATCTTGTATTTGTGTTGCAAAATCTTGTTTTAAAGCTATTGTATTGTGACATGAACCTTGAAATTGACCTGTTTTGCATATTATGTTGCCTATTATTATACCACAGTGTGTTTGAAATAGCACTTAAACATAATAATATAGATATTATTATAGTTTATTATTATTATTATTATTATTATTATTACATTATAGTAATATAGATCAAAGCTTTTGGTTTGGAGACGCTAACGTTTCCTGAAAGGTGGCACCTCGGTTGTCAGCGCTTTGTAACAGGCATGGGGAAATTCTTCAGGAGGTTGTTTTCCGGGTTTTCAGTAATATAACAAGTTGTTTGTGTTGTTAACTTTAAGATAGAGCAAAAAAAAAAAAACAGCAAAAAAAGAGTCTCTGGTGAATGATAACAGGAAACTTGTTTCATGGACAGTCCATAACGTTAAATTTGAACTGCAGCTGAACGGTGGCTTAGTGGTTTGCATGTTTGCCTCGTACCTCCAGGCATGGGGGTTCAAATCCTGCCTCTGCCCTGCATGTGTGGAGTTTGCATGTTCTCCCCGGACTTCGTACTTCAGTTTTCTCTGCCAGTCCAAAGACATTTGTTGTAGGCTGATTGGCATTTCCACATTGTCCGTAGTGTGTTAATGCATGTGTGACAGCTTAGCACGCCGTCCGGTGTGTCCTCTGACTTGTGCTCCGAGTTCCCTGGGACAGGCACCAGGCCCTGTGTAGGATGAGTGGTATGGAAAATAGTGTTTTTTTTCCCTAGAGGAATCTGGCCATTTGTTATGCACCGGAATACTTGCATTGAACCAGATGGTGATCATGTAGAAAAATGATACAATTTCATGATTTGCAATAAACCATGCAAAATAAAAAAATTGAGGTTTTCAGTTGACTCGCACTTGTATAACGATACAGTCCGTTGTGCGTTATTTCGTACTTAACTAACCACTTTAATGATCTACTTCCAGGGAGACCAGGTTGGCATCGCCCCGCGCATGTTTAAAGCCCTCATTGGCCGAGGCCACCCTGAATTTTCGACTAATCGGCAACAGGACGCTCAGGAGTTTTTTCTTCACTTCATAAACATGGTAGAGGTAAGCAATGTCGCTCCAGCCTTACCTAGTTTCCCCTCTTTTTTTTTTCTCTTTTCCTTCTTGCGCATTCACTCCCTCCATCTCTCTCACAGAGGAACTGTCGCTCTGGGCCAAACCCATCTGAAGCATTCCGCTTCCTGGTGGAGGAAAGGATTGTGTGTCAGCAGTCTCAGAAGGCCAAATATACACAACGAGTGGACTACATAGTTCAGTTGCCTGTGCCAATGGACCAGGCCACCAACACGGGTAAGAGGACAACTATGTGAAAGGGCTTGTTTTGAGAAACTACAGCACTTTGCAGGACTACTGATTGAAATAAAAAAATTCTTACAGTATACTTATGCATCTTGAATTAAAGCCCAGGCAGCATGGTTTCAAATATTCAAAGAAATTTCTTGTACTTGTGGTTCTCTTGTGGTACCTGTCATTTAATAGCATTTACCAGTGATGGATTCATCACATTCTTATCACTAACAATGATAAAGTTATAATTTAATTTGATAAAGTCCCATTTTCTGCCTGATCAGAACTGCGTGGGCGTTTCAGATTGCACACTGACAGCAACATTTTCCCGGCAGTGATGAATTACTTGAAAAGCTTGTAGGAAACGGAGAGCAGGGCTTCCACAATGCTTTTTAAATGTATTTATTTATTTAATTTATTTTAAAACATTTTTCTTTACAATGTGATTAATTAATGTTGCGTGGTGTATTGGTACATTCTATACATTTACATATTTGTAGAACTTGTCCCAGGAAAAGTGTACTGAGTGAAAAGTATATTGTCATACCCCTGTTTTAACTTTGTTTTTTTTTGTTAATGTTTTCCAAACAGCCTTTCTTTATATATTTGTGTTTTGTATTTTTTTTTTTTCCCCATCAGAAGAGTTACAAGAGGCTGAGCGTCTGCGGGAAGAGGCGGAGGCATCTGGAAGCATCCCTCCTGCCGCTCCTCGAGCTCAAATCCCATTCTCCTCCTGCATGAATGCTCTGAGTGAGCCGGAGACACTCTCAGATTTCTGGAGCTCTGCGGTGCAGGGCAAGACCACTGCCACCAAGTAAGTAACGTTTACACTTTCTTCCTGGACTGTGCTATTCCTATAGCAGGTGAATGTAGACTAGTGACGGAGCTCCTCTTTTATTTATTTATTTATTTATTTATTTATTTATTTATTTATTTATTCTTCCTTTCTCTGGATTTCAGGACCACACGCTTTGCTTCATTCCCTGACTACCTTGTCATCCAAATAAAGAAATTTACTTTTGGCTTGGATTGGGTCCCTAAAAAACTGGGTAAATATTTACTCCACTTTATTTATTCAACAGTTTATGCAGTAGTGTCCGCTGTCATTTTACAGTACGAGAGCGGCCTCTAGAGGTGAAATAAAAACTGACGCTGATCAATTTTGTTGTGCTATTTGAATTGTGTTTTTTTTATTCATTTAGGATATCTCTATTTTTATTTGTGTGAAGTGTTACTTTTTGTTTCAGTTTGGACTATTATCTTGCATTTACTTTAATATTAATTAATTGTTAATTTTAGATGAATGACTTTATATTTATTTTATTTACAAAACATTGTCAGAGTACAGTCAGTACTTTTTGTTTTTGTAATCGAATTTGAATATTTGCTGTCTTTTTTTTTTTATCTTTAACCAGTGATGTTATTTTATTTACCTAATGGAGTTTAGGGTTAGGGATTTGTTTGCGGTGACATATGCTACCTTTTGAAACCCGTCTAAAACCACGTTCTTACAGCGACATATGTAGTTATTGAAGCGCTGCCTTTTAAGATACTGACTGGCACACTTCGTGTAACTTAAATATGTTTGCAAGCAAGCTGAAATCAGGTTTTCTGTTTTTTAAATAATTATTACTCATGTTATTTATACGCTAGATGTCAGCATTGATGTTCCTGATTCACTGGATCTGAGCGAGCTGCGGGGAGCCGGACAGCAGCCTGGGGAGGAGCTTCTTCCAGAGGTTGCCCCGCCCCCTCTCATGACCCCTGATGTGGAGGTCAAAGGTATCCTGGGTTCCCACGGCAACGATGAGGACGACTCTCTCTATTCCCCACTGCTGTGTCAGTCTGTCTGTCTCTTTTTCTCTTTCTTCCTCGTCCATCTGAGTCACATTTTTTCACCCTTCTTTCATTCTTTGCCTACTCCTTATTTGCTATTTTATGTTGCGTGTTTGTATTTTTAGGCTCATGCCTGATTTTGCAATCAGGGACAATTTTGCGTATAGAGAAAGAAATTAAAAAAATCTATTTTTCTTTCAGGAAAAATCAAAGTTAAAATAGTCTTGATCATTAAAAATCCCATGATGTTGTTTATTTAATTCTGACCTGAATAAGCTATTTCACATAACAGATGTTTACAAGACAAGATAATAGCTGAATTTCTAAAGATTACCCCGTTCAAAAGTTTGCATACCCTTGATTCTTAATACTGTGTGTCATTACCTGAATGATGCACGACTGTTTTTATGTTTTGTGAGAGTTTTTCATGAGTCCCTTGTTTGTCCTGAGCAGTTAAACTACCCACTGTTCTTCAGAAAATCCTCCAGGTCCTGCAAATTCTTTGCTTTTCCAGTATATTCTGCATGTTTGACCCCTTTCCAACATCGTCTGTATCAGAGGTCCCCAATCCCCGGGCTGTGGACCGGTAGCGGTCCGTGGATCAATTGGTACCGGGCCGCACAAGAAATAATTTAATATTTCCGTTTTATGTATTATCCGAGTCTGAACGATCTTTTATTTCGAAAAACCTTTTATTTTGAGAAATGACCGGATTCTCCATCTGAAATGGTCCTCTTGTGTCGGCATATGCACAGACGAAGCTGTCTGGTTTAACTGCTCGGATTAAGGAACTTGCACCTGAATGTGAATCTACACATTGTATCATTCACAGAAAAATGCCACCAGAATTGAACAGCGTGTATTGAATGATATTGTTAAAGTTATTAACCACGTCAAAGCACAAGCCCTTAACTCGCGCCTGTTTGAGCAACTTTGTGAGGAGATGGACGCCGCGCACAGACGCCTTCTCTTATACACAGAAATAAGATGGTTATCCCGGGGGAAATCGCTGGCCAGAGTGTTTGAATTACGAGAGCCGCTGCAGAGATTTCTCTCAGAAAGGAAGCCACCGCTGGCAGCACATTTCAGTGACGAGGAATGGGATGCAAAACTGGCTTACATATTCAACCTGCTCAATGAACTCAATCTGTCACTTCAAGGAAAAATGACAACTGTCTTCAAGTTGGCAGATAAAGTAGCTGCCTTTAAAGCCAAATTGGATTTGTGGGGAGGCATATTGGACATGTTTCAAACATTAGCGGGGATTTTGGGTGAGACTGAGCCTGAGCCTTCATTCTCCCAGCTGGTGCATGATCACCTGTCTTTGCTTTTAAAGGAGTTCGAGCGCTACTTCCCAACCACAAAAGACCCACGAACTGACAAGGAATGGATCCGCAACCCATTTTTCAACAAACCTGGTGAATCTAGCATATCTGTGCAAGAAGATCAGCTGCTGGAGATCGCAAATGATGGCGGCCTTAAAAGTGTTTGAGACAGCAACTCTGCCGGTGTTCTGGATTAAAGTCATGGCAGAATACCCTGAGATCGCCACCACAGACCTGAAAACACTGTTGCCATTTCCGATATCTTGTCTGTGTGAAGCGGGGTTTTCTGCAGTGACAGAAAACAAAACAACGGAGTAGACTGGGCATAAGCAACACACTTCGGGTGTCATTGTCTCCCATCACTCCCAGATGGGACCATCTCGTTGCAGAGAAACAATCTCAGTGCTCCCCTTGATTTGTCGTTATAGTGAGTTAAAATTTTCATGAAAATAAAATGTTCTTTATATTCGTTTTTGTGGTGCCTTTTTTTTTTTGTGGTATCTTATTTTGAAGGGATGTTTAAACGTCACCATAGCGACCAGAGTCCGAGGGCGTAAGGGCAGTGGTCGAGAGGAGTAGAGCTTGTGAGTCTTAGTGGGCACACCAACATGCAGAAGCCTTATCTGACGGTTCAAGCCCCCCAGCCCCATATCCCCCCCATGGCCGCAGTAAAATTGTCAAACGTTGACCGGTCCGCGGTGATGAAAAGGTTGGGGACCACTGGTCTATATGATGTTGAGATCCATCTTTTCACACTGAGGACAACTAAGGGACTCAAACACTACTATTACTTAAGGTGCAAACATTCACTCATGCTGTAGAAGGCAACATAATACATTAAGAACTAGGGGGATGTAATCTTTTGAACAGGATGATCAGTGTAAATTGTTAATTACATGTTTCCCAGAAGACAAAATACTAACGGTTTATACTGATCATCCTGTTCAAACGTTCCAGGGTATGTAAACTTTTGAATGGGGTAGTTTTTATAAATTCAGATATTATCTTTTCTTGTGGACTATATGTAAACATCTGTTATGTGAATTAGCTTATTCAGGACAGAAGTAAATAAACAACAATATGGGATTTTTATGATCACTCTTATCTTATTCTGCAAAGACTATGCAAACGTGTGTGTGTGTGTGTGTGTGTGTGTGTGTGTGTGTGTGTGTGAGTGAAAACATAAACAACCAAGAAAGACACAAAGTTCATGCTAACATTACATCCCAAGATTAATTTTTTTTTATTTTTTTTTTTTATTTCGGTGTTCATAAACAACATATCACAAAATTCTCATGTGCTATTCCCATGAATTTTTTTCCATTATTTTATTTTACTTCATTTTAGTTTTTTATTTTATTTTACATTTTATTTTTGTTTCTAAAATATTGTTCTCTGAATTTAAGACTTTTGTAAGGTTTTTTATTTTATTGCCATACACTTCCACATTACTTTGTGTCTTTTAAGCATGACATATTTACGTTATTGAGGTATTGTATCATTTGCCAGTGTCTTTATTGTTTTGTTTTTCTGGTTTTTACATTTAAAAATTTTTATTTTTTCACTTGCAGGTCATATTTATTTATCTGATGTGAAATGATATGAAGTCTCTTTAGGAATTTCTGTCTTTGTCTCAGCTCCAGTGTTGGATGAGTCCACAGTGTCTCAGTTGTGTGAGATGGGCTTTCCTCTCGAGGCCTGCAGGAAGGCTGTATATTACACGGGGAACACCGGCATCGATGCTGCAATGAACTGGGTGATGGGACATATGGATGATGCAGGTACACCTATTAATGTATCCAAAAAAAATATTGCAAGCTGAAAAAGCCTCAGTCTCAGCCTCAATCCAGCTTTTTACTGACCGGTCACATTTGTCTGATTGTGTCCACATGATTGGCTGCAGATTTTGCCTCTCCCTTGGTGTTGCCTGGCTCTAGCTCTGCTCCTGGATCCACACCCACTGAAAGCGTGTCTGAGGAGCACCTGGCGACCATAGTCTCCATGGGATTTAGCAGAGATCAAGCCTCACGTGCTCTCAAAGCTACGGTGAGCACGCTACATAGTGATTTTAAAATTACATTAATTACACAATTAATTACGTTAATTACTTTACATATTTCTAACCATAGTGGCTGGAAGTTATCATAGTTGGTTTAGCTTTCAGGCTGATTTGCTTTGCTTTCACTGTAAGTTGAGCTTGAGAAGGCGCACATAAAATAAATTAGCAGGTGTAATAAACATGAATGAGGTGGATTACTTTCTCAATCACTACTACTACGTTTTTCTTTTATGCGTAGACTAGCGTGTGGGCACAGTCGGATGCATAGCCTTTCAAAGTATACTCCATTGGATCTGTACGCCCACGCAGGCGGTCGACGCATTACAACAATTTGCATTACCCCTCCTTGCCTACAGGAGTCAGTACAGAGCAGTAAAGCAAATCTTTTGGTGTAAAGGACGTCAACCTAGAGGAATCACAACACCATGAAGAGCAATGCGTTTGGGCGATCACTCACTACGATTAGCACCCATATACAACTCCTTATAATCTATAAGGTTAGAATTATACAAATGTGAGTCCTTTCTAACCTGCACTCGTTTCCGTCTCATCCGTTTATTCTGTTTCTTCTTCAACTACCTTGAGAAATCAACGGCACTGGGTCACTGCTGCCACCTTGTGGAAGAACTAAATGCGCATGTGCGTCCTGCGTGTACAAAGTACGTGTGGTTAGAAAAATCGGGCAGTGTGCGTACAGTTCCACGTACTCTGCTGATGATGAAATTTGCGTCACGTAATGCATGTAAAAAGTGAAGCATATTTTTCTACTTATGCAAACAAGAACAAATTTACAAGAAGGAATGACAGTTTTGTGTGGTTTGTACATCTTTTGCATTAAAGCACTGACTGATAGCAAGCACAGTTTTTCTGTTTACCACACTGGCCTTAAAAAAAAAACGTTCCGAATGGTTTTGCCTGCGTCTCTCAGTGCGTGGGTTCCTGCGTGATTAGACCCAGCGCTGTACAGCTCAACCATAAACTAGATTATGATTTTAGGGTGAAATAGAAATCTTGGTAAGCACGTAACATTATGACGATTTCAATCCCTGACACGTTTCCTTGTATGGTCTGTGGACATTCTGTCATCGGCAGTAACCCTAAGCATAAGACTAAAATGTATGTTAAAGCTATAGTGCTGTGAAATCTAACGATATTGCCTGGCTTTTCATCAATGAGAAATGATGAGTATTCCCATTAAACCATGCGTATGCATGCATAAAGCTAATGCTATAATTCTGACAGTGTTAACTTGCATATTCATTTCCGAGCATTTCTTTTGATAGTTGTGTACATTTCTGATTTCTTTCTATGTTTTTGTAGTAACTGTGTAGTAAAAATGTGTGTGCGCAGAGTAATGTTCTCGAGCGGGCAGTGGACTGGATCTTCTCCCACCTGGACGATCTGGAGTCTATGGAGGTGTCTGAAGGCGGCCGCTCAGAGGGAGCCAGTGAAGCCAGCAGAGACCCGCCGCCCGGACCACGAGTCCGTGACGGACCAGGAAGTGAGTCAAATTTGTATGTTTTACGTGGTGGCGGCTGATCTAATGGTTGGTTAGATAACAAGTAGAAAAGAGGAGCACATTGTTAGCTTTTAATCTCCCTCCTTCCACAATATACCTTGATTTATTTTGTTTAAAGAATCTCTTACGGGTCTCGGTTCTGTCTTGCAGAGTACGAGCTGTTTGCTTTTATCAGTCACATGGGAACGAGTACAATGTGTGGTCACTACGTCTGCCACATCAAAAAGGACCAACAGTGAGTGGAGCGCATGCTTTTCATACTCCACAGACCATTAATGTCATGTTTTTGGGAGATAAAATTTGATTTCCTGTTTTCTTCTCTTTCCTAGATGGGTAATCTTTAATGATCAAAAAGTGTGCGCGTCTGAGAAACCACCGAAGGACCTGGGCTACCTGTACTTTTACAGGAGAGTGGTGGAGTAAAAGACATCATCCGAACACACACACACACACACACGATGTCTTAGCTGCTGAGGGATGCGAGGGAGGGGGGGGCATACTCAAGCTTCTGAACTGACACAGGTTTTTGTTTGAGCAATTGAAGCACTTCTTCCTCTTATACTGCCCACGTCCAGCCAGAGGACTGTCATGATGGAGTGCTTCAGGACTCACTGATTGCACAAGTAACCACCTACATAACCTCTCTCTCTCTCTCCCACTCTCTCTCTCTCCCACTCTCCCTCACTCTCTCTCTCTCTCTCACTGTCTCTCTCTCTCTCTCACTGTCTCTCTCACTCTCACTGTCTCTCTCTCACTCTCTCTCTCACTGTCTCTCTCTCTCTCTCTCTCTCTCTCCCTCCCCACTCCCACTCTCCCTCACTGTCTCTCTCACTGTCTCTCTCACTCTCACTGTCTCTCTCTCTCTCCCTCCCCGCTCTCCCTCTCTCTCGCTCACTGTCTCTCTCTCACTCTCTCTCTCACTGTCTCTCTCTCTCTCTCTCTCTCTCTCTCTCTCTCTCTTACTGTCTCTCTCTTACTGTCTCTCTCTCTCTCACTGTCTCTCTCACTCTCACTGTCTCTCTCTCACTCTCTCTCTCACTGACTCTCTATCTCTCTCTCTCTCTCTCTCTCTCTCTCTCTCTCTCTCTCTCTCTCTCTCTCTCTCTCTCTCTTACTGTCTCTCTCTCACTGTCTCTCTCTCTCTCACTGTCTCTCTCTCTCTCTCACTGTCTCTCTCACTCTCACTCTCTCTCTCTCACTCTCTCTCTCACTGTCTCTCTCTCTCTCTCTCTCTCTCTCTCTCTCTCTCTCTCTCTCTCTCTCACTGTCTCTCTCTCTCTCTCACTGTCTCTCTCACTCTCACTGTCTCTCTCTCTCTCCCTCCCCGCTCTCCCTCTCTCTCTCTCTCTCCCTCCCCCTCTCTCTAACTCTCTCCACACCCCCCCGCCCTTTCACCCATGCACACGTGCTGTCACTCTCTCCCTCCATCTCATTCACACACACGCACACACGTGTCCCCCCCCCCCCCCCCCC
>JAFFST010055706.1:58396-75841 GCA_022414735.1 Noturus placidus
CCCACCCCCCCACACCCCCCCCCACACACACACGTATTACTGAGAGACGGGTAATAACACTATGACACACATGCTAGTGGGTTAGAAAGCAAACACAACAGCACTCTGTCATTCTGGGTCCAGGTTTGCCATCTTATGTGCTTACTTATCTGCCTCACTACTTCATAGGACTGCTGTCGATTTATCTAAGAAATGCCTCTGTGCATGGAACCATGCTTTTGAGGAATAGATATACGTTTATTAAGCCCTTCAGCCCTATCCTATTCAGATATACACCTTAATCATATGATTAACAAACAAAAGTGATACTAATAAGAAATGTGTGTAATAAGCCCGTATGCAAATGTTTTTAAAAGAATATATTTTTAAAGATGTTACACATATATTGTATAGTATACACATACATATATAGTACACATACAGTTCTAATGTATGCTTATTTTGTCTGGAATTGTTCAAGATGGATGGTATGGATAAAAAAAAAAAGCATATAAACACAGCTATATTACAAGAGAAATAAAAAAAAGGTAAAAGGAAAAACTGTCATCTGCATTGCTCCTGTCAAATGCAAATAAAGTGTCAACATCAGCACAGATGCTGCTGAAGCACAGCAGGTTAATGTTATAAGATATTTCTCCACATGTGACAACTTCCAATCATGGATACATATAAATCAGTTACATTACAAGAGAAGTATATATTGAGAGGTGATATACTGTAAGAGGATTTCTTAAGAAGAAAGAGAGAGAGAGAGAGAGAGAGAGAGACTGTTGAGAATCTAAGTGCTCATATATCACCTGGAAAGGTTAAACCTTTTCTTGCTCATGGTGGTCTTAATGGGAGGAGAGAAATGGAAATGCTAACGTTTAGCGAAGGTGGCAATGCCAGCGAAGCTAAACGGAGCATAGTGCTCTACAGTAGTGAGGCAGACAGAAGATGACAGCACTGTTTCCTGTCCCATGTGTGTGCTGGTGTGTTAGAGAATGTTAATGTCAGTGTAGCTCTGTGAGGCTCAGCAGAAGGAATTGCCTTGTCGCATTAACATTGTAAGTACTTCTTTTTATTCCACTAAAACTTTGATTCTTAGGACAATTTATATCAGTATAAAGTATGTGCTTGCACTTTTAGCTTGGTTTTCATTCAATAGGTTTAAGTCACTGGTAATCGCACAGTAGCTAAGACAGTGTTATCGTTCTCACCCAGTTAGATTTAAATCCTTTATTGTATACGTGTATGATTAAAAAAAAAAATTAAACACTGTTTTATGTGTGATTACTGGCAGTGCTGTCAATCAACACGATAATGTCTGGTACGTATGTGGACTTATGGGACATTATACTGTGTTTTCTTGATAATTGTAACTGTAACTATAATAATAATAATAATAATAATAATAATAATAATAATAATAATAATAATAATAATAAATAAATTGGGCGTATATTAATAGTATTGAACATATGTGTTGTGTTCTGTCTGAAAGCACTTAGGCCTCAACAGAACGTAAACATTCACGGTTCTGATGAGGATATTGTACGTGTATATCGAGTTGAGACTGATTTATGTTATGTATATATGGTTATGTGGAACTGTAATGTAGGAAGGACCAGTGTCTTGCTTTTTTTTCTTTTCTTTATCCTTTTTAGGATTGACTGTTATTGTGTCAACTGCGCCTCAAATGTTAATAGCACAAGCCACAGGACCAAATCAATAAATTGCATAATTTATTTCTGTGACAATTATTATTCAAAGACAATTGATCAATTTATCATTTATTTTTCAATATAAGACTTAATCAGACTTAATCAAACAGTTCTTATTTATAATGCTAAATGGCATTACATGTAACAATTTTTACCATCAGTAATATTTTAAACAGTAAGGAAGCTGTTTATTTGCTTGTCTTTAATGGTACTGTAGACAGGGATAGGGAAAAATAGATATAAGAGTTTATAGAAGAGCGATTAATGAGCGCACTACTATTCTTACTGCTTTGTCACTACATACAAGTTGCTAAGTCATACAGTTTGTATAGACCAGGTTTGTTAGTTACTAGATCATTATAATAGCTAATACTCACTGGGGAGCATGTTTAGAAATAATTAAACATTTTATTGTTTATCATTCAAACAAATATTCCTTACATTTGCGTTTGACTTGTATGATTACTTATTCGATCCTACATTATACTCGACGAACGCAAAACGTGATTTTCTTATGATGATTTTTCTGGAGTACACTTATGTGATCATAAACACAAAATGGCAGCTTTTGTCTGTAATTATAATTAAAATGCCTAATCATATTATTATGTTTTACTCAAATCAGTTCTTATGGGTTTCTTATCCATATGTCATCTCAGGAAGGTTTTCCTTACCACTGTCTCTTCTGGTTTGCTGATTAGGGATCCAAATCTACTTCTGGTTTTCTGTAAAGCTGCTTTCTGACAATATGAATATTGATAAAAGCTCTAAACAAATAAAACTCAAACTTGAAAATAGAGTGGGATCAAACAAGACAATGCAGTGCAAGTGTACACAGAACTATATCATCAAATATTATATTAAATACACATCCTATATTTTGTATATTAAAATGTATAATGAATGCTTTGTTAAGTTTAGAAGTTTAGCTGCTGAGCTTCATAAACCGAGCTTAAAGAACAATAAAGCACAAAAGATCTGGCCAAGTCTACACTGGTCCAGTTGCCACTCAATTTCAAAGAGGCTCGAACACTTAATTCTTGACGAATTGTGGTTGTATTCATAAATCTCTTTAAGGCATCTTGAAGTTATATAGGATAAAAATGTACTGAAATTCCAGGTACAAATTGACCTCGTATGATCTCGTTTTCAATCAATCAAACAAACAAATAAATGCTTATTATCTAATTTTCACCTGTATTCCATATTTTGAGTTTTTAATTATAGTTGTAGCTGACAGATGTAAAAAAAAAAAAATCAGATTTCTGTTTAAATTCAGTGCAGTTTATTTGCAGCATTTGACTGGAGTAATTACAAAGCGGTTGAGGCGTGCTTTGCGTATATGCTGCCATCTTACCTTTACAGTTTAGTCAGTTTCTATCTGGATGCAATGGATAAACCAAGCATCATGCTAGTATCTAGGTTGCAATTAAGCCATTGTGGACTATACATCTAATGTAGAGACTATTTTATCATAAAAAATAATTAAATGCACGATGTGTTATTTGCCGAAGAAGCTGTGGCAAAAAGCAAGATAGATGAAAGCAAGACATACAAAAGCAACACAGTCTAAAACAAGAGTGAATAAAGCTAGCTGGACTAAAGCGAGACAGATTAAAGTAAGATGGACAAAAGCAAGATGTACTAAAGCATAACAAACTAATGCATGACATACCAAATCAAGAGACTAAAGCAAGATGGGTTAATGCAAGACAGACAAAAGCAAGACTGATGGACTCAAACAAGATGGTTTAAGGTAAGACAGACCATGGCAAGATGGACTAAAGCAAGATGGGTCAAAGCAAGATTGACTAAAGCAAAATTGACTATAGCAAGATTGACTAACAAGGTGCACAAAAGCAAGACAGGGTACAGCAAGCTGGATTAAAGCATGATAGGTCATAGCAAGTTGGATTAAAGCAAGACGGGTTACAGCAAGCTGGACTAAATAAAGAAAAACGCGTTACAGCAAGCTGGACTAAATAAAGCAAGACGGGTTACAGGAAGCTAGACTAAATAAAGCAAGATGGGTTACAGTAAACTGCATTAAAGCAAGACAGGTTACAGCAAGCTGGACTAAAGCAAGACAGGTTATAACAAATTGGACAAAGCAAGACAGGTTACAGCACATTGGACTAAATAAAGCAAGATGGGTTACAGTAAACTTGGCTAAAGCAAGACAGGTTACAGCAAGCTGGACTAAAGCAAGACAGGTTACAGCAAGATGGACTAAAGCAAGACAGGTCATAACAAATTGGACTAAAGCAAGACGGTTTACAGCAAGATGGACTAAATAAAGCAAGATGGGTTACAGTAAACTTGGCTAAAGCAAGACAGGTTACAGCAAGCTGGACTAAAGCAAGACAGGTTACAGCAAGTAGACTAAAGCAAGACAGGTCATAACAAATTGGACTAAAGCAAGACGGGTTACACAAGATGGACTAAAATAAAGCAAGATGGGTTACAGTAAACTTGGCTAAAGCAAGACAGGTTACAGCAAGCTGGACTAAAGCAAGACAGGTTACAGCAAGCTGGACTAAAGCAAGACAAGTCATAGCAAGTTGGACTAAAGCAAGACAGGTTACAGCAAGCTGGACTAAAGCAAGACAGGTTACAGCAAGCTGGACTAAAGCAAGACAAGTCATAGCAAGTTGGACTAAAGCAAGACAGGTTACAGCAAGCTGGACTAAAGCAAGACAGGTTACAGCAAGCTGGACTAAAGCAAGACAAGTCATAGCAAGTTGGACTAAAGCAAGACAGGTTACAGCAAGCTGGACTAAAGCAAGACAGGTTACAGCAAGCTGGACTAAAGCAAGACAAGTCATAGCAAGTTGGACTAAAGCAAGACGGGTTACAGCAAGCGGGACTAAATAAAGCAAGACAGGAAAAATTCAAGACGGCTTAAAGAATGATGCGAAAACGCAAGACGGACTAAAGCAAGACATGTTAAAGCAAGATGGACTAAAACAAGATGGGTTAAAACAAGACAGACTTAAAGCATAATGGACTAAAGCAAGATGTACAAAAGCAAGACGGACTAAATCAAGAAAGACAAAAGCTAGAGGACTAAATCATTTATTAGTAGCAGCAAACACAATAGATCATTCATTAATTAATTCATTCATTCATCTACAGTTAAACCTTTATCCTGGTCAGGTTTCAGGGTTGTGGTGGAACTCAGAGCGTATCAGGAATAGATCTTGGATGAAGGGACGTCAGACTATCGCAAGAGTTAATTATCTTAATATTGTGTACTATATAAATGCTTGAATTATTACATTGAATATGTTAATATTTCAGTATTTCATACACTAATATGGTCAGTCTATAACTTACTACATTGTCATACATAATAAACGGGTAACTCAGAGTATAACCAGAGATATATACAGTATACAAGCTGTCATTTTAAAAGGTATATTGTCAACTAGATATCTGTCTTTGACAGTTTTCGTGTAATGGAATTCATGGACTGTATGGAGTTCATGTCTGTAACGTAGCAACATACGCAGTGTATTTTTTGTGATGGTGTTTATTCACAGAAGCCGTAATGATCATGATTATTTTAGAGTGCTGACAAGCTACAACTGAATTTTTGAAATATTGGAATACTGTATTACGAGTAGTAGTTGTGTAATATATTGTATTTTGTATGTGTTGCATTTTTTTCCATAGACTAGAAGTTGTGTATTGATGACAAAGATTATAGTGTTTAGTGATGCAATGTGTTTAGTGTTGAGAGTAGTAAGAGTGTTCAGTGATGCAATGAGGTAAAACATAGCTCTTTCATCACTTGTTGCATTGCGTCTTGTGTGCACTAATGAAATTATCCAGAAAATGCCTAGTAGAAATAATACATTTAAAAGTGTGGTTAAACTGATACACTTTTTACTATGCAATATGCTCATGTATAACTAAGACTACTTTTCATACTGAGACTAGGATTCCCTCTTTCATACGATGTGTCATAAACACATTTCTCTCCTTTTCACTCCAACCCAAGCCCACACATACCACCCATTTTCTTCAGGTGTGTTCCTACACCCCCATATTCTCTTACCTACTTTTGTCACTTTGTTGTAAGGTTATATAGTTAAAAAAGGCTAAAATGTCATTAACCACTCAAAATACTTTAGCAAATCTTGTTTAAAGGAATTGGGCAAAGGAAGATGTACTATATTTCAAGCTTGAATGTAACACAAAGCAGGAGAGGAAAGTGGGAGTTTTATTAAAGCAAAACAGAAGTGTTTTTTCAGGTGCTGTTATAGACGGGTACAGCAGCTGACTATGTGTCCTTCAAAGCTGAATTCACCAGGCCCAGCTCACATCGCACATCAACACATTTACTTTGTGTATATACATAGAACCTAAATCGACATGTTTAATATTTATTTCCTGTGTATACTTTATTTGTAGGTTCTCACTGTCATTTATTCCTATAGCTGTAATCAAGCCTAACATATTTATCAATAGGCTTTATTAGATGGCGCTTTTTGGCCGTCATGATTCAAGGAATAATATTCTATTTAGCAGTGTCGTCTGTTTTTCTCCTCAACAATAACTGGAGCAAAATCTAAACTAAAGTCCAAGAAACTCTGTCTTTGAGAGTTTTAAAAATATACATTTTGTGGATGATTTCATGACTCATTGATCATTGGGAAAAAATGGTTAAGCCATCCACTATAGGGAAATTTAGATCTTTCTTTTTCATTTGCCAAATTTGTTTCTGGCTGAAGTTTGGTGGAGTTTCACTTCTGAAGTTTTTTTTTGAAGATGACATATAACAGTTACAGTCTTGGGATTTGACTCAAAAACACAAGCACAGAACCTTAATCGTGGCAGTGTCTACCATGTTTGGGCTCTAGGCTAAAATCTCCTGCTGTTCTTTACACCACGACTAAAGTTCTCTATAAACCTGAGTGATAACCTAAACAATAACAAACTTTACATGCAATCTGTGTAAAGGTTTACCACATCTCAAGATTTTTATTTTTTAAGACTGGTATTGCTGTAAAAGTGAAGCAGACTATAATAATGAGAAAAACTAGATAGATAGATAGATACTTTATTGATCCCCCAGGGGGAAATTCGAAAACTATAAACCAACTAAGAGGACAAAATGTGTTTTACATGATAATATCTTCAATTATATCCAGGTCCAGAATCACTTACTGTTTTACTCTTGGTGGCAGTTTTGCGGTTCCACTGCGTGCTAAACAACAGCTGGTTGTACCTTTAGCGTCTCAGGAAATAAATTATAGCTGGAAATTAAGCTTCAATAATGTAATGAACTTATTGTTTTGTGAAATTATTTGAAATGTAAATTAAATCTGTGATATATCTTTAGTGTGTCCATACTTACATGACTACTTAGACTTTCACTGGAGATTTTTCTTCTATTTTTTTTTGTACTGACCAGAAAAGAGAAATATTCTTCTACGATGTTTAGCACCTTAACTTTTTAAACATGCTTAAAACTGTAGTCTCACGTGCTTTATTGAACTTGTGCGTTTATTAACATTACCTTCTGTTTAAATGAGAAGGGCAAATGTTTATTATAGTTTTTGCTCAACTTAATTAGCACTGTTTGCATTTTAAATCCCAAAATATCAGAATATGAAATATGGTAAGAAAACGCATTACATGGGTTTTCAGTGAAACAACTTCGCAATAATTTTTTTGTATCATGATTAGAAAGTTCTTTAATGTGGGACCGAGAAGTCCCTGAAGCAAAAGAAATATTTTTAAAGCCATTTTACATTACCTACATTGCGTATTACAAAAAAAATTCTAAGATTTTGCTGTGCTGTTTCCAGGCTTGATGGCCATCATTTATGCCATAGAACAAAAGGAGGAAAAAGGAACAGACACAGAGTATTTAAAGCCATAATAAACACCTGTAATGCAGAACTTCATTGCTTTTTTGTTTTTTGTTTTTTTGCAAAGGCTGTGTTCAGTTCTGATGACACTGTGAATGATAAGTAAATTCATTAATTAGCTGAATTATTGAATAAAAAGAAAGAAAATAGAGTGCCCAAGGTCTCTAGCAATTCGATTCATAACCACTGTTTTATTAATCACACCTTGAACAAATTATCAGCACATTTTAATTTTGGAACTATTTCGGCAGCAGCAGTGTTACTTACACTAGGCTGCATAAGTGATCATTACATAGGCAGTTATAGTTACCTATAGTTAGCATAATCGTGGCACTTAGAAATTAAATACTGGGTTCTATATATAATATATATAAGAAACATAATTGTGATGGTGTGGTGTAATGTGCTGTGGCCCAAAGGGAATGAAGTGTTTTATTCTACTAATACCATAGCAATTTACCAGCAATTCCAACATTTCACTGTTTATAGAATATGTTGTTTTTTTAATGTTGTGGAAAGTCTGAAACAAATTAGTACTTCTGTTACTACAGTTGTTCTCTTACCAGCCTCTATTTATTTTTCCTCCAATGAAGTTAATTAGACCAAAAAAAAAAAAAAAAATGCAGTTTGGCATGTTGTTGGGAAAGCACAAGGCACTGAACACTCTCCTGTGTCTGAAAACCTCAACTCTTAAATGTTACAGCTTTACCACTGACTGTTACAAAGTTCTGGCACTGGAGACTCCTTCCAAAAATTTTAAATAAAGATCTTACAGAAAACTTCACCATATCAATAACTGATTTTCATTTAAAATCTGTTAATATTGAGTGTCAGCATACAAATCCCTGTGTTAGTTGTTACGACAGAAAAGATGATGTATCAAAATGAGCCCATTAATATAAACCTGTGATTTGTTTTGCAGCTGTGGCTGATATGAGACAATGGAGCTGCAGCATCTTCTGAATGCTTTAAGTCACTGCTCTGGCACAAAGCATGTTTGTAAGGTTTAATAATCTACCAGTATAATCCTGAAAGATCTTCATTAAAAGAAATTCAGTGAAAGATAAACCGGTGCAGAAATCTGTAGGAAATAGAGAGATAGATAGATAGACAGAGCGTGAGAGAGAGAGAGAGAGAGAGAGAGAGAGAGAGATTCAAATGTAATGGAAGATATTCAATTACATTTCACAATAAGGAAACCAAATGTCACTCGGCTCAGCCAGCCTCTTTCCATTGACATTTCACTGTGTGTACATTTAAAGCCCACGAGACTTGCATCACTGACTGGAAGAGATTTAAAACTAAATCATATAAATAATTAAATAAAAAACAGCAGAGATAAACCTATGATTATCACTTCAGTAGAATTTCCTCTACATTATTTTCTGCAAAGCGTCAACCATCCATAAAAACTGCACCTTCGTGGTTCAATTTTTTTTTCTGTCAAAATATTTATAGCCAGTTTTGTGGGTTAATTCATTCATGTGCACGGCTTGAATGAGTAAAGTGTGGGAATGTCTGAAAGTTCATGATGATTAACATGCATGTCTGAGGGATCCCCTTATTGACACACTTCAGCCTAAACACATAAACAGTCATTAACAAAAAGGAGAGAGAGAGAGAGAGAGAGAGAGAGAGAGAGAGAGAGAGAGAGAGAGAGAGAGAAATTACTGCGTGGAGATCGGCGGTAATGAGTGGGTGAATGTTTTCTCCCCCAAGCTAATTTTAGTATGCTAGAATCTATTACTTCAGGTTCTCAACTAAAGGCTGAAACAACAAGAATTGTGCTAATTTGGCAAAAGTTTTTTTTTTTTTTGTAAAAACTGTTTTACAAAAACATGTGCAGTCCTACTTTTTTACATTAGATGACTAATAGAGAATCACCTCCTCCTCCTTTCCTCTCAGCCATTCTCTCTTTCAGTAATGGTTCTGTTTTCGGTCTACACTCCCTCAAACACTGTGAGTAATGAGGGATCCTTTGCAACTGGGTCTTTCCTCTCAAAACACCCTACATGAAAATTTCATAGTTATGAATCAGACTCTTTAGGTTTCCCCAAACAATCTATTGTTAATTTATGGTATATTTTGTCTAAATTCTACACTGAATAGCTTTTAAATGGATGGCCCAGGAAAGCTGGAGTAGACGTGAGCTATGTGAGCGAGCCTTTTTTTTCAAGATTACCTAAGCGAGGCAGGAAGAGACGAATGAAAGAAGGGTGAAACCTCAAAGACAGATGTGAGGCAGGAGCCATGTTTGTTTTGACCTTCATGTGGTTCCCCTAAGTAAACCACCCATGTCCTACAGAAGCACACTGTTACTTCATATGACAGCCTTTCTCTTGCACACTTCATGTACATGAACACTTTTAATATTTAAGGGATGAGAATCACTGCAGCACCTTAACCCGAACAATAACGTTTTGTTTGTATATAGTCTTTGAGTTTGCTATGCTTTGTCAATTTAACAACATTGGTTAAAGATATTTAAGTGCGGAAATGCAGTTTATCCTTCAAAGCCACCCTGTCTACCCTATTCCTATGTAAATTTCAATTCACATTTATTTGTATAGTGCTTGTAAGAATAGACACTGTTATAAAGCAGATTAGTTATTTAAAGACATCGCCCTGAGACGACATGAAGGAGAAAGCTTGAGAGGAACCAGACTCAAACTTGAACCTATCCTCTTCTGGGTTCCACTCGATGATGAGATTATAAATCATTACACTATACAACTGTAGAGGAGTGAGGACAAACAGTACAAAGTGTGTTGAAAGGATATTAAGTATGAGTATATTGTCAATAAGATGGATGAGAACAGGACAGTCCTTATGATTATAGCATCTGTTATTAGAAGGAACATGTTAACAGTATTCAGGTGAGATGATCGAAGTGAGACTTGAGCATGAACAGATTTAGATGTGTTCTCAAGTACTACTATAAATGTTTGCTCATACGAGTTCTTTGGAATTTGCATGCAGGGAGTGTATGTAAGTAAGATGTCCCCAATGGATCTTACTGGAGGAATGAGAAACGTTGCTTTTACATTTTCTTGTAATTTATGATATTTTTTTTCTACCACTAAATAATTAAATTCTCATTACTTTCATCATGTGACTAAAAGAAATAACCATATCGAGTTCTCCCCATAAGTTATGAACTAAAAGACATCTAAGGTAGAATGAGACAGTAGGAATCACAAAAATGATCTCCATTCAATAATACATTGCATATATTTGATATATTTAAAATTGTTTTAAATGAAAACTTAATAAGTTTCATGATTATTTTAACAAAGTGCAGCATGATAAAACTAAATTCTAATGACAATTTCTATTATTATGGACTGATGTAAAGATTTTGTTTCACAAAGACCAGTTCATAACAAATATAGAACCAGATAAATTTTTAAAAATGAAAGGGAAAAAGAGACGTTCAGGGGATTCTGTATGCCAGGACAAGCACGAAACTATTTCATCAGCAAATCTAGTTCTCTAAACAGACCAAATAGTCAGCTCGAACACTCTTTACTGAAAAATAGCAAATAGTTATGTTTTTATGAAGCTGCAGATGATCAACAACTTTACTGTGATTATAAAAAAATTAAAGATATGACATTTCTGAACCTGCTTCCATGAAATTTAGTAATACAAAATGCATTATTTAATTAACAGGATTAATTATAATAAATGAAGAAACAAGGTCAGAGCACTGATCATTATGCGATCTGAACTACAATGTGAGAGAAAAGCGTAGTTATGTAGAACATCTGTAGTTAGTGATACTGTTTCTGCAAGAGATATTCATTAAATAGTGATTGAAGTTTTTACACTTGCATCTCATTTGGAAAACCATTAAGCACTAAATAGTTTGTTGTGAACCAATCACAAGTGTGAGTTGTTATAGTTATAGAATATAGTTATAGTTATAACACTATAACATAGGTTGCTATAGGCTTTACTGTTCACAGAAGCCATGCGACACTTCGCTTTTAATAGTGAAAAAATGGTAAGCTAAGTAGCTAAGGTTGAATATTTTACAACTGTCTTCACGATAGAAACATTAAACAACCGACAGTAATATCCATGAATGCAAACATTTTCCTGATGTAATGTAATGCTTTATTGTCACTGTGATGAGACAAAAACATTAACAGAGACATTTTCAGCATATTAGGCATAAGATTAAAAATGAATGTGTGCATATTGTGAATGAATTTATGAACATGTTTACCTGGCTCTCCTTGTAGCCATTCCGTAAATTCACTTGTCTATGAAAATTATTCATAAAACTGAGAGAGCTAGCTATCATCCTCTGACTTAAACATGGTAAGCTGTTCGGACTTGACTGAAGTGTGTTATTAGGTTGTGGTTAGGACAGAATCATTTATTAACAAATAAATATTATTGTAATTCTAGTTTTTCAACCATTGTATTTTGATATGTTCTTGTCAGGTCTGTGCTCAAAATGTTAAAGGGATAGTTCACCTAAAAATGAACATTTTTGTTATCATTTACTTAGCCTTATGTCATTCTAACTTTAAAAGAAGATTTTCCACCCCATTCTTTTCCACTCATTCTTTTCCACACCTTTTTCACTCTTTTCAACTCAATTTTCAAGACGTGCTTTCGTCCTTGGGAAGCTGAACAGAATAAGAAGAGAGAAAAAACCCCAGCCACTTCTTGTATCATGTTCACTTTTTCATTAAACTGGAATATTGTACCTTACTCAGCAGTACAGAAAACACAAAAATGGGAAGAGAACAGAAAACCAGAGTAAAAGAGAACAAACTATTGCAACATCAATTAAAATTAATAAAACATTTCACAAAAGAAAAATCCATTCAAATGTACAACGTACTAATAAACTATTACTGAATAGCTAATACACTTGTCAGTTTTGCGTGGACAGAGTTGATTTGTTACTGAGGATAAAATCATTGTGTGAGCTATACACTGAATAAAGAACCATACCAAAAACTTTTTAGATTATTTCTGTACTAATAAAACATCAGTATAATTTTTTTTTGCTTTATTAAATCGCAAGTTTATTTTTATGATCAAAACATGGATGTGTGACTTTGAACATATATCAGAGCGTACTGATTCACTCCGATTTAAGACAATTATTAATGTGAGGTTGATCAGGTACTGACAATACGGGACAATTTACAGGAAAACTATGTAAAATTTGTGACCATGATCATGATCGGTAATCATTAATATTCACGATCACCATTGTCAACGTACTTTAGCTAATAAAAAATGAAAGACTAGATGTTATTCTAAACCTGGACATCTCATTTTTCCTTTTAGGCCAATCAGATGTAAGGGAGGGGTCAACACACCATATAGGACCGTTATTGCTTTCACAGGAACAGAGCTGGTGAAGACCTGAGAAAGGGAACGACAAACATCGGATGTTCAAGCGCTGACACTCAAACCCAGGTATAGTCTTCTCCCAAGCTTTACTTTAGCACTGAATTATTAGACATAGTAACACATTATATACATGCAGTAAACTCTTTACAAGTTTGATTGTTTTACTAGTCACTGATAATGTCCTGCGGGACATGCGTTAATATTGCTGAGTCGTTAAGAGTCATTAAAATGAAAAGCACAAATTATTTGTTTTTGATTTTTTCATCATCGTTACATTTTAAATAACTGAAGTATGATTTTCCCCTATATATATATATATATATATATATATTCACAGTACATTAAAAAAGGGTATTAACTGTACTTTGCTGGGGTATCGCTGGGGTATCGCTGGGGTGGTACCATCAAGTGAATGCCTTTTGTAGCTTTAGTATGCATCTTTTATATAGAGCGGTAAATGTAATTGTCTTTTAGAGCTGAAATGTAATAACAGCTAAAGTTGCACTTTTTTTGAACATTACTTTACATCCACATTTCCTGCCGAAAGACATGTATTACATGTAAAAAAGACAAGTGTACCATAACAGTGACAAAGAAGAGTAAAATTTAGTACTCTTTTTCTGAGAATCACTTTTAGCAATAGACTTTTTTCTTGTTATATTCCTCTCATAGTATCATTTTTATCAAGCTGAATGCACTACTTAGGATGACGTTGCACATGTGACATATGTGCATTACGATAATAAAACAACAATTTGTCCTTATTGTCATATGTAGATTTAAGGCACGTAATTAACAGGAACATAAAAGGTATGCATGATTACATTTTAGTTATTTGTTAGTGTGCCAAAAAAAATCTGTTGGTAGCAGAAAGATGTTTTGGAAATTTCCATAATGAATTTACTGTAACATTTTGCTGATCAAATTCATGCCTCTAAATCCTATGGCAGTTCATGTGTTTACA
This sequence comes from Noturus placidus, assembly GCA_022414735.1. Classification (NCBI taxonomy): domain Eukaryota; kingdom Metazoa; phylum Chordata; class Actinopteri; order Siluriformes; family Ictaluridae; genus Noturus; species Noturus placidus. The sequence continues at coordinate 72,322 of JAFFST010055706.1, forward strand.
CTGTAAATTATTTGGATGTAAAGTCATTTTAAAACATATAAACATGCCCTCAATATGCTTGAATCTGCTGCATCGTGGTGTTTCTGTTGAACCTCGGTTCTGACCACAGCCCTGATCATCTGTCTTTCTGGGTTATGTTGTCAGGTGCAGCCTTCTGTTCTCTTCTATCTCTACATCTATCTTCTTCTTAACTGCACTTCCTTTTTCTACACCTTTTCATTTCACTGTCTTTCTCAAAGCACATAAGCTTTCTGCTGTCTCCTTGTTTGCTGGGTTTCTTTAAGAATATTTAAGTATTTTTTAATAGTATATATTGAGAATTTTTTCACATTTTATGGTTAAAAATGTGTTTTTTTTCATCTTATTTAGTTGTACCTACTGTAGGCCTCTCACACCGCTAAGTTCATGATGAATACTCTACTGACGTATTTTTGTATACATGCAGCAGCAGGCCTACAGAAGAGCTAGTATTAGGTGTATTTGAGGAAAACATGAATCAGCAGACATCTTGTCTTGTGAAAAAAACCCTCCTGATGTGAATATGGTCTATAATACGATTGAAATATTTTAAAGCTTATGATCACTCATCATATGACACATTCGGATTGACCTGATTTCTGATTTATTATCAGAAATCTGTGCTTCATAATCCACCACTTTGCATGGTTATTTATTATTTACTGTTAACTATACATGGTGTCCCAAATATCTCCATACACAGGGGACTATGCTTGCCAGCACAATGTCGGTTGTGCCTTCGTGAGTGGATGTTCGTGGACGTCCACTTCTTTTGGTCCGCAACACTTCCGGTCTTTTTAAATTTGTTAATGAATTTGGAAACAGTGTGGTGTGTGATGTGCTTGCCATGTTTCCTGAAAAGTCCATCGCAACCTTGTGACAGTTTCCCGATCCAGCCATGAGAATGATTTCAATACCTTCATCCTTTCTCAAAGGCATTCTTAAAGGCTATGGGTTAGGGTTGTAAAAAAAAAAAAAAAAAAAAAAACACCATACAATATAAACTAAGTTCAAATAAATTTGTAAAACATTTAAAAAGTGTTACGTTTAAAGTGTTAAATTTCCCTATGTATGGAGATTTTTTGGACACCGTGGATATTCTGCTGTTTATAACCTGTTTATAATTATATGAGAATGATTATCTCACAAAAACTGTAGCATAGTAAAAGAAGCATTAAACCGCATGCTTTTGTGTCTTGTGTTGTTACTTACATTTTTTTTTGTGTCATATATTTTTAAAAATGAGGGTGACACAACTGACCAGCTCATCATTAACGCCAATTACATTATATGGAAAACTTCATTCAAAATCAGGGTTTGGATTAATGCAGGTATATAATCAGGTAAAGTAGCCTTTACCAAACTGCATTTTAACACATTCATGCTAAAACGTAAAAATCTTAAAGTAGCAAAAATTGTCCTCAATTAGACACACAGATGTGTTTTGCTATTGTTTTAAGCATAGGAATTAAAATTAGGCGTTTTCACAAAATCTTATGGTATGAGAAAAGGAATACAGCAGTAAATCCTGATGGTTACCTTAAGTGCTAAAAACTGTTTAAAAGAGTTGAGGCTTCACAGGTGTATAAGTGTGAAATTAATTATCTGTAAATGTCTCACGGAAATTAGATTGTGGTGAAAAGATCATTCACATAAAAAGTTATATCCTCAAAGTAAGAATTATTTTTCAGACTACTGATTATTGTAGAAAAGCAATACAGTTCATTAGACGCAGTATACAACTGAATCAATAAACAACTCAATAAACAATCAGAAATAAGAGTCACTGTTATTTGTTTGTTTGGTTTATTTATTTATTTATTACAGGTTTTAGCTTCAGCTATTTGTATTTAGAATCCTGTTGTTGTCCTATGCATACATGAAATCAACACAATTGATAGAATGTAAAAATGGATTTTTAAAAAATAAAAATAAAACAAATTCAAGTCGTTTACAACCCTAATGCAAATGGTGCAAATTCAGACATGAACAGAGAAAACAGAAAAACAGAAAGAAGAGATTTGCACAAATCTCACACACAACAAAGCTTTATATGCTGTACACCACACTCCCAGCTCAGCCTACCACTAACAGTGCCGTGTGGCATTTTTTTTCTTCTCCTGAGCGTGGAGAGATCCGTCTTTCGTGGAACAGAGGAGGAAGAAGGGGTGTGTAGGAGGGTGGAGGAGGTGAGGAGGTTAAGAAGAGGGGGATAAGAATCTACTCCTCACACAATCTCATCCCCCCACAGCCCCACCTCTCCACCACTCGCTATCTCGCACTCGTTCTTCAGAGCTTCGTCTCTTTCATGTCCCTGACTGATGCCCCTCGTTCTTTATGTTCTGTAACCCATAGCCCACCGCAAAGCTTACTGTCTCTCCTTTCCTCTCTTCTCATCCTCTTCAAGCTTTCTTTCCTCAATCTTTTGAAAAATCAGAGCCCACCGCAAGCCCCTTCCTTCTGCTTTGCTGTAAGACACTTCACTGTGCGCTGCTATATTTAAAAACGTGAGCTCCATAAAATTGAGAATTTAAATGTGTGTACATATATTGATTTGCATTTGAAAATTTCTCTCTGCAGTTTATCATTCATACGTTCTTGATTTCGGAGACAGAATGAGCTTTATGTGCTTATTGGGGTTATTACTTCTGCTGGCTCCATGTCACTCAGCTGCAGGTAAGACTCATACAGTATAGAATCACTGCAACTACTGACAAACAGCATACAATTATTAGTATTGATGACTGTAGGCATTTCCAGTAGCTACAGTGCCTTGCGAAAGTATTCGGCCCCCTTGAACTGTTTGACCTTTTGCCACATTTCAGGCCTCAAACATAAAGATATAAAACTGTAATTTTTTGTGAAGAATCAACAACAGGTGGGACACAATCATGAAGTGGAACGAAATTTATTGGATATTTCAAACTTTTTCAACAAATAAAAAACTGAAAAATTGGGCGTGCAAAATTATTCAGCCCCCTTAAGTTAATACTTTGTAGCGCCACCTTTTGCTGCGATTACAGCTGTAAGTCGCTTGGGGTATGTCTCTATCAGATTTGCACATCGAGAGACTGAAATTTTTGCCCATTCCTCCTTGCAAAGCAGCTCGAGCTCAGTGAGGTTGGATGAAGAGCGTTTGTGAACAGCAGTTTTCAGTTCTTTCCACAGATTCTCGATTGGATTCAGGTCTGGACTTTGATTTGGCCATTCTAACACCTGGATATGTTTATTTGTGAACCATTCCATTGTAGATTTTGCTTTATGTTTTGGATCATTGTCTTGTTGGAAGACAAATCTCCGTCCCAGTCTCAGGTCTTTTGCAGACTCCATCAGGTTTTCTTCCAGAATGGTCCTGTATTTGGCTCCATCCATCTTCCCATCAATTTTAACCATCTTCCCTGTCCCTGCTGAAGAAAAGCAGGCCCAAACTACGATGCTGCCACCACTATGTTTGACAGTGGGGATGGTGTGTTCAGGGTGATGAGCTGTGTTGCTTTTACGC
>JAFFST010055706.1:76583-88004 GCA_022414735.1 Noturus placidus
CGCACACACACACACACACACACACAGACACACACACACAGAGCAAAAAGAGGCATGCTAGAACATGGTAGAACCCCATAGTAGTGGGTGGTGCAAATGAGATTGTGAATGTGCATGTGTATGTGAATGAGTGTGTGTGTGTGTGTGTGTGTGTGTGTGTGTGTGTGGGTGTGTGTTGCCCTGTGATGCATTGGCATAGCATCCAGTGTATATTCTCACACCCAGATAGGCTCCGCATCCACTGTAACTCTGAGCAGGATAAAGCAGTTACTGAAGAGCAGTGAATGGATTCTGCAGAGATTTGCTGTTACTGTAAATATCATGGTGGTAAATTAAGAGAAGGAAAACAATATAATGAATTTACATATGCATGCCTGCAACATTTAGACTTATATCACAAAGCATAATATGCCATCAGTCATAATTGCTTTTGTCCAAATAATTATTTAATTAAAGGTTTTAGTTAATTACAAATTGTGTTTTAACTGTTTCATTGGAGTTTATAATAGCAGACATGTATTAGTGCGGCTGTGGCTCAGTCGGTAGAGCGGGTTGTCCACTAATCCACCAACCGTGGGGTTGGCGGTTCGAATCCCGGCCCGGGTGATCCCATGCCGAAGTGTCCTTGGGCAAGACACTGAACCCTAAGTTGCCCCCAATGGCAAGCTAGCACCTTGCATGGCAGCTCTGCTACCATTGGTGTGTGAATGTGCTCTCATTAGTAAGTCGCTTGTAAATGTAAAAAAAAAAAAAATGACATTTCTGTAAAAAGCTGCTTTGAGACAATGTACCATTGTAAAAAAGCGCTATATAAATTAAATTAATTAAATTAAATTATTATGCATTATTCCAGTACTATATGGATTATAAAATTAAATGAAAGTGCGCTCTCTCTCTCTGTCTCTCTCTCTCTCTCTCTCACTCACTCACTCACTCAGATGACCCACAGGTGATTTTTGCACAGATAGGAAACTCAGTTACTCTTCCCAGGAGGATATGGAGGACAGAAGGCAATATTCATGTCAACTGGTACCTGGAAAATATCAGATTAATTAGTAGGAACCCTACATCCTCTTCAAAAACAGGTTGGATGAAACAAGAATCTGTGCAGTTTTGCGTCTCACATCTATGCTACAAAACAGAGGCTTAATCGATTTTTTTTTCTTATATGACAGTGCAGGGGCGATTCTCTCTTTCACCAGACTCATATCTTATCATTTCAACTGTAGAGAAGTCTGACTTTGGAATCTTCAAATGTGATCAACATTTCCTTTTGGATAGTATTACAGACACATATCGACTTTATGAAGGTAAGATGAGGAAGAGATATGCTACAAACCTTTGTTATGACTTAGACAATAACCCTGTTCCCATAATCATGCACATTTATAGCTGTTATAAAAACACTGGATGGAAATGTTGAAGTCTGTGTTAAAGTATATTAACTGCATACACAGCATGCGCCACATGGGTGATTGAACAGTTAGAGTGCCATTTAATCATAAGAAAAACTTTTAAGAATAATAAAAAAAAACAACCCCATTTAATCACTATTAAAACTAAAAAATCTCAGGCAAAATTAGACCTCATTTATCAATCTTTTAGTGAAGTTATGTGTAAATGTTTGCATAAACCTAACCAAATAAACCGGATTTACAAAAGTTTCAGAAATGCTAATCTTCTCCTTACTTGCTTGGGTGTGTTGTTCAACAATAAAGTGCAAAGTGTGCTCTGGATATAGCTCATTTGCATTTAGTGATATTCACCAAACTCCATAAAAGGTCAAGAGCACAGGGCATTGGAAATATGAAATGACTACTAAACGGTGAAAGAAAAGGTAGAAAGGCAAAAGCTGAATTATTTCACATATTTCTATGCCAATAAATATATTTAGCAGTTCATCAATACGTCAAAATCCAGAGATGAATTGCAGAAAGGTTAATGAGACATGAAGTAATTGAGGTGCAAGAAAATGAAGAGTGTACAATTTACAGTGTACCCAGGTGATCATGCACGCAAAGCATGGCACACAGGGAAAGTGGTATTTTAAAATAGTTTTAATTTCGCAGCTGATGTGCTCAAAGTGTTGCACAGCATTAAAAGAACATGACGTGGCAAACAGAACTGATTTATAAGGAAGCTTTCATCAAAAACATCCATCCTTTGTTAACATTACCTGCACTAAATTACTTTTATTTATCTTCATTTATGTGTTTGTGTTTCTTTGTTTTCTTAATTATTAAAAAAAAAATTGAAGTCAGTTAAATTAAAAAAGGTTTAAATTAGTTAGATTTTCAAATAAATCCATTTACAGTGGGGGGGGGGGGGAAAGTATTTGATCCCCTGCTGATTTTGTACATTTGCCCACTAACAAAGAAATTATCAGTCTATAATTTTAATGATAGGTTTATTTGAACAATGAGAGACAGAATAACAACAAATAAAATCCAGAAAAACACATCTAATTTTTTTTTTAAATTGATTTGCATTTTAATGAGGGAAATAAGTATTTGACCACCTCCTAATAAGAAAGATTTCTGAGTCCCAGGTGTCTTTTATACAGGTAACGAGCTGAGATTAGGAGCACACTCTTATAGGGAGTGCTCCTAATTTCAGTTTGTTACTTGTATAAAGGACACCTGTCCACAGAAGCAATCAATAAATCAGATTCCAAACTCTCCACCATGGCCAAGACCACAGAGCTTTCCAAGGATGTCAGGGACAAGATTGTAGACCTACGCAAGTCTGGAATGGGCTACAAGACCATTGCCAAGCAGCTTGGTGAGAAGGTGACAACAGTTGGTGCGATTATTCACAAATGGAAGAAACACAAAAGAACTGTCAATCTCCCTCGGCCTGGGGCTCCATGCAAGATCTCACCTCGTTGAGTTGCAATGATCACGAGAACAGTGAGGAATCAGCCCAGAACTACACGGGAGGATCTTGCCAATGATCTCAAGGCAGCTGGGACCATAGTCACCAAGAAAACAATTGGTAATACACTACGCTGTGAAGGACTGAAATCCTGCAGCGCCCCTGCTCAAGATAGCACATAAACATGCCCGTCTGAAGTTTGCCAATGAACATCTGAATGATTCAGAGGACAACTGGGTGAAATTGTTGTGGTCAGATGAGACCAAAATGGAGCTCTTTGGCATCAACTCAACTCGCCGTGTTTGGAGGAGGAGGAATGCTGCCTATGACCCCAAGAACACCATCCCCACCATCAAACATGGAGGTGGAAACATTATGTTTTGGGGGTGTTTTTCTGCTAAGGGGACAGGACAACTTCACCGCATCAAAGGGACGATGGACAGGGCCATGTACCGTCAAATCTTGGGTGAGAACCTCCTTCCCTCAGCCAGGGCATTGAAAATGAAGAGTCATAACTAAGTCATTATCAAGTACTAAGTCATATTTTGCAGAGGGGTCAAATACATATTTCCCTCATTAAAATGCAAATCAATTTATTTAAAATTTTTAACATGCGTTTTTCTGGATTTTTTTGTTGTTCTTCTGTCTCTCACTGTTCGAATAAACCTACCATTAAAATTATAGACTGATCATTTCTTTGTCAGTGGGCAAACGTACAAAATCAGCAGGGGATCAAATACCTTCCACCCCCCCACTGTATATCTGACTTGATAAATGAGGCCCAGTGGCTGCATTTTGCTCCTAAATGAGTAACAGGGTTGGGGTTTTGTAGCATGTAATGAGAACATTAAGAAAATTCTAGTGAGTTTCTTAAAATGTATATATTTGTTTATATTAATAATTCATACTGACATTTATCCATTTCAAATATAATTATGATGATTTAGATTTTTTTAAATGATATTTGCAGTCTACATTTTGGGTGACTTTCAAATTCACCTCATCAGTCAATATCACAATATTACTTTCTTCTTCTGATGACCTTCAAGCCCTTTGGATGATGCACCTTCATGTACATAGAACTTGTAGAATACTCTTCATAGGAGTGAATGTGTTCAAGCAATTAGGATGCAGCTAAAATGTACATTTTTAATCTATAATGGATCACTCATGCAAAGTTATGTTTCCAGCATGAGGTGTTAAATGACATCACACACTAATGCAAGTATAATATGATTTGTAAAGAAATTACTGCTCACATTAAAGGTAGGTGTTTGTGAACAGGCTTTAATGTTGTTTTGTAAGTGCTATAGAATAAAAAAAAATTAATTAATATTTTAAATTCTGCCTACGTTTAAAATGTCTTTTACCTTTGCTTTAATTAAATATTTGTAATTGTAATATCAGTGGGACGCAAATGGCACTCCAATAGTAGAACATTAGCAGAACAAAAATATTGAATCTTTATTTAATCTGTGGTTGTCATACTTACTTTATATGGACCTACATGCAAGGAATTCATTTTTTATTCTGTTATCAAACTGATATGCATTTAAAACTAATCCCACTGCTAGGGAAATATTTACTGTTGTAGATATTCTGACAATGTGACTACAGACTTGCAGAAATGACGTTCTATTATTTCTCTCACTTTCAGTAATGATGTCTACACCACCACCAATGCTGGTTGGTTCCACTCTCGATCTGTCCTGTGAAATTGAACTTGAAGGATATAAACATGTTCAACGTGTTCAACATGTTCATATAAAATGGTTAGGGCCTGATAATACACCTTATACCGGCTCATCATATTTGAACAAATACACTCTCAGGGTGACCAAAGTCTCCAACATTCACAGTGGAAAGTGGACCTGTGCAGTGCAGTATGGTGATCGCACATTAAATGCCATGACAGATGTCATCATTGTAGGTACGTACAGAATTAATGTGACACAGCTCCATGAAATTTCAAGCCATTGCATACTTTACTGTGTGATGTGCTTCCATTTAAGACAGATAAAACACTAGATACACTACATGGTCAAAAGTATGTGGACACTGAAGCATCATGTCTGTATGTGGTTATTGAACATCTCATTGTGAAACCATAGTCATAATTATGGAGTGCTGCAATATCAAATGCAGCAACTCATTAATGAATGTTGCAGGTGAGGACAGATCTTTTCAACCATCCAGCCTGTGACCATGTGTGGTGTACTGTTCTTGTTGTTATCTCAATTTCACCAGAAAATAACATATAGTTGACAGCAACAGCCTTGGCACGGCACACACACATGATAAACTGACTTCTTGGAGAGACGAAGGGATGTCCACATACTTTTGGACATGTAGAATACAGTATGACCAAACAACAAAAAATATTAAAATGTTAGCGAAAATATTCCATTTCCATACTGACCTACTTGATCATGCTTTAAGTACGTGTTATGAGCTTGCTTTGCCAGATGTTCTGAATTTAACATATTGTGTGAGGCTGACGTGTGACTGTAGTATAATAGTTTTATTTCTGTATACCTGGAAGCACATATTACTGCGTGCAAGTATGTGTCAGAAACAAAGTAATGAAATTTTTGGCGTCTTTTTATCAGTACCGTTGTCTGTAGCATGGTTCTGATAACAAGGCAGTCACAAATAGCATTTACAGAGGAGTCAAAGCAAAAAAAAAAACACTTGCTTTATGACTATTAAGTATCTATTTAATAGTAACATTAAAACCTCTGAGTACGCAGTGTAAAAATAAACACAATTCATCGTTAGTAACCATTTTTTAACCATGGACACTGGGGTTTTTTTTTATATTCACTGGGCTGACAAAAGATATAGGTAAAAAAAAAAAAAAAAAAGAACATGCATACACACAAAGGACATACATAACCAAGGTGGAATCTGAGCAGGAAATAATAATGTGAGTGTTCTAATTACTTATTGAACTTATTGAATATATATTCATATACAGTATTTATCTTCCTTATTCTTTACCCAGATCTCGCCTCCTCTCCACCAGATCCCATCTATACATCTGACTCCTCCAATAATTTCCCTATCCCTTGTTCCTTATCATCCAAAATTCCCTGGTCCACAGTGAATGCCACAGGTCTGACGGGAGGTAGCTGGCACTTCACTCCACTTAAATCTTCTGAATCCTCACTCCCTCTCCTCAAATTACAACTCAATCCATCCCCTGCCTGGAAGTTTCCCAGTGGCACACACAACTCGCTCATGGAGACTGATTTGAAAAATCATGAACTCAGTGTGAAGATTTACAAGGTGTCTATAAATGACAGGGGGAACTACACCTGCAGTCTCGAGTTCGGGTCAAGAACACTCAGCAGGAGTGTGCAGGTAGAGGTGCTGCAAGGTGAGCGTTAAATTATTTCTTAGGAAATACTTTATGTACAATTATGTATTGTAAAAGTTGCTGCAAATATATATGGTTCTCTGTAATATTTATTTAAAAATGACATTATGGAACTACTTTATATAATCTTTCATGTAGACTGCAATTATCCCTAAATTTCCCCTTCCCCTGTAGTTATTTCTTCAGCAGGTAAAGTTATATATGAGGGTAACACAGTGAACTTGACCTGCATGCTGGGTCCTCCCATGACCTCTGACCTGGAAGTGAATTGGATACCTCCCCATGGTTCATCTTTGTCAAATCTCAGCCCTCCTCACACCATAATGCTGTCTATCCGTGAAGTAAGTGTGAAGGACAGCGGGCGATGGACATGTCAACTCAAAAAGAATGCAACATTGCTTACATCAGCTACAATCAATTTGAAAATAGGTAAGGAAGTAAGGCTGTGGGCCAAGAATGTCCGATCTCTGGCTACAGAGTATTTTCTTTTTTTTGTATCAGGTCTAAAATATTTCTGTTAACACAGTGAAAAATGTATTTTTTTGCATATTACTAAAATCATAATGTTTAACTGGGAGCCTGTACAGGTGATATATCAGGACACCTATATAGACAGATCCAGTCAGAGCTCATATATGACACATCAAGAGAAAATCAAGCAGAACAAAATCAACATTACACACATGAAGAGTAGAGCACTGCAACAAATGGTCTGACTGCGATATACATACATACATTCATACACATATATATACTGTATATATATATATATATATATATATATATATATATACCCTAGCATTACCCTAGAGATTTTATTAAACTGCTTCATTCTGTACAAACAGATATTGTATATACGTGTGTGTAATTTAAAAAGTGTGCAGTAAGCTTTACACACAAAACAAACTGACACTGAACAGAAGTGCCAAACAGGATATGAAATGTGATATATTTCCAAATCTTGAGGTATATTTACAATGCAAAGAAGGTTAATAAAAAGAAATATATAATAAACCTAAATCTATGTTGAATGACTTTGCATAGAAACATGTTTAAACTGTGTGTCTAATTAGAGAAAATCTCCATGCTAACAGTGTTCTCTTTACTTCTGGGGTTCACTATGCTGATGCTGATTCGCTGGTTAAGAGGGAAAAAAGAAAGATGATGTGTGACTGTTTATTGGTCATTCTCTTTAGTAACCTATGGTGTTTGCTTGAATACCTTTATGACGTATAAAGTTTTTATGAAAATAGGTGTGACAATTCAGAATGCCAAAAATGACAGTTGCAATCACAAAAAGGAATTAAATATGAGCCAGTTTTTATTTCATCCTAAGCTAGCGATCACACAACTGTTATTCTGAAGCACATAGTACTGAAAACCCAGTACTTTAAGAGACTAACAGGGAACTGGTAACATTTTAGTTTAATGCTGCCCTGTGTGTTCTGTTTCACAGAGAAAGCTCCAGTGAATATTTGGCTTATTGTAGCTATTGTTGGTGGTCTTCTGGTCTTCATCTTGCTTGCTGTAATAAGTGTCTTCATTATTCGTAGGCACAGACAGGTGACCATTACTACGATTGCAACATGTCATATTAATGTTATAATGTGGTGCTGTTTTTTCTTTCTTATTCTAAATTCTCACTTCTCATTTTTGCACAGGTGATGAGGTATAGATGCCGTAAGGGGAGAGTCTGCTGCTGTAAGAAGTAAGTTTTGTCGCTGTTAGTTTCAGGTTTGCCACCACTTGACTATGAGCAGTATTTCCAAACTTTTATAGAAAGCCCAAAATGGTACACATTCATTACATATATAAAATGCTCATATCAGCTCTCCATATGGACTTGTTATAATTACACACAGTATACTTTAAATCCTAGAAACATGTCTGCACATACCTATTTAAAAAAATGTGTTCTCACATGTGTAATTTAAGGTCACAAAAAGAGTTTTCAAATAAAAGTGGAAATGTAGAAAATTGTTATGAAATTGTGCAATAATAAAATTATAAATCATATAAATACATTATTGTTTACATGTAAGGGTTACGTGTTTACTGTGAACACTGAGAGCACAAGTAAATAAGTATGTCTGAGGAAGCAGAAAGCAGAAGTAGCAAGTGCTTGGGTAAGCCTGTTTGTAGGCAATTTGAGTTTCATTACGCACAACAGGCAAAACATAAACATTATTAGGACACTATCAGAAATGACATTTAGTAAAGATAATGTGTCAAAATCAATTAAAGTGGGAGTTTCCAGCAAATGTAGAAATGTAAAAAGTAAAAGTAAAAAAAAATTGCTACTTTCAAATGTACTCAATTAATGTTATGTTTTTATGTGAAAAGCTTTTATTATTATAACTTTTATTATTTACCAAAACTATTGATTTTCATTTTAAAGAAACTACGCTGTTTTGCGTGAAACCGTCATTCAATTTCAGTAAGTGTGCTTGTCACATGCTAAGTATTAGGTAAATAACCAACATAATATCAGTTAGAATTTGACATACTGCCTATTCAATGTATGTTAGCTACTGGAATCAGTATTATAACCTGGCATTAGCAAAGAAAACTTAAATATAGTTAAATATAGTCAGTTAATCTTAACAAATTAGCAAAGATTTATGTCTCCATATATTTTCAAATTAGATGGAGTTTGTGCCTTCTAGGGAGACTTGGTTTTATATGAATCTTTGGTTACTCCAGTATATTGAAATATTTTACCGAGTCATCCTCCAGTTCCACACAGCAGTCCGGTTGTTTATCCATATCCAACACAGACGTATGGCTATAACTCTAACCACATTGTGTATCATGAGAAGGCTACAGCACACAAATTGAAATGATTCTTGAAATTTTTATATACATTGATGGTTAGGTCTAAATAAAAATGTAAGATCTAAAGAGTATGTTTTTTTCTTTTCTTGTAATGAAGTACAATTACTAAAGTACTTTCCACCCCTGCAAAAAAAGGCATTCTGATTAAGAAATGATTCAGCTATACCTGTATAATTAAACATGTATCTGCTAACTAGTGTAATATATGCCTGAATCATCTCCAGTCTGACTAATTTGTTAAATGTCCACGCAAATTTTCTCAAACTAAGCTGCTCAAGCCTGAACTTGCTCAAAATTCATACCTAGCCAAACTAGATAAAATGTATTTCTGAGGATTCTACACAATTACCATATGTATTGTTCACAAACTAAATTAAATTCTGATTCATAGCCAGCTGTAAACACTAAATAAAAAGAAGCATTAGCATGGTAATACAGGCAATACTGATCACGATGATGTGTTTTAGGCCCCAGCCCAAAGGTTTCTACAAGACCTGAATGAAGTCTCTTCTTGAACAAAGGAACCTGCTGGACTGAAAAAGCTGGAGTCCCACATCATAAATGAAGCTTGCTAAGCTGAGTTTAAAAAAAATCTAGACAGTAGAAACAATTCAAACAAAAAACATGTAATAAATATCAGTTACTTGAAATGACTATCAAAAACAAGAAGACGTTATGTAAATGCACTTCCTTTACAGGTGTACATAGATAAAAGCTTGGTGTAATATATGTTTACTATAAAATTGTATGAAACGATACACAAATACAATATGATAAACATTTAATTGATTTTTTTTATATATAATCATATATTATCATTATAGAATCATATAATTGCATGTTATTAGATTATTTTATATTTCAGGCCAGAATTCATATACTTAGCTATGCATGCAGCATACTCTATGTGCTTAGCTAAACTGATAAACTGATGGATGTATTGTGTTGATTTGATGTGAGTGGTGTTTAAAGAAAAATTCTGTGTAAATAAATATTTTAAAAATATTTTAAAGAACATGCCTTTTCTTTTTTTTATTTGTTCATTTATATAAATATGAAGAAATGAAAGTTTTCAATACATTTGTTGAATTAATCAAACTTTATAAATGGTCAGTTCCTTTCTTTATTTACACAGATAGCAGATTTAGCTGATTTTAGGCACACAAGGGCAAGTTCATATAGGTTCATATCAAATGTAAGCAGCAATATCTAAACATATTGATGGAATTTGTAAACAATGCTTGTGTAGTAGTCTGTTTTAATTTTGGGCTGAAAGTGGCCCAGCTGTAAGATTTACTGTCCGAGGAGTTAATCAATGCTGAGCTTCCGATTAGTTTCCGATTAGTGGACCAGGTGAAGTAGAACGCATGTCAGCAATTAATAATTTTCTTATTAATTTCAAAAGAGAGAGAAAAAAAGAGAGGCTGGTGAGGGAATAACTATTTATAGCTGGTATCACAGGTGATCACAGGAACTACTGTAACTTTTCACAGATGTTTCCACAACATTCTAACATTAACATTAAACTATTATTGGAATTATTGGAAAATAATTGACTTGGGGAAGTAGTTGTGTAAGAAAGTGAGGATCCGTGTGCATTAGGTTTAATAATAAAAATGTCCATGATCCAAAGAGAGAAAAGAGGTTAATAATGGTCACATACACAGAGAACAGGCACCAGGGCAAACAATCCAAAGGAAAAGCCATCTGCAGCTGTTAACACAATACAAATGAGCAGAGTTAGTATTATTAAAAGAAATTTAAAAAACAACAACAACAAAGAAGTGTTTTAGAATTAAGCAAAGGGCGCCGTCTGGTGGCATGACGTATACATGACTGTTCAATAAGCAGCTGTCTCCACAAAAATGCTTTTTCCCCACAACGCTGTATAAATAATGAACATGGAATCACTTTATTTACAGATGTCCCATAGCTGCTGATGTGTTTAGTTTATTAGGATTTTAATTGTATTTCACTCGAGCATGCATGCATGCTCCAAAAACACCATATAGATTCTTGACACTATACTGTGTGTCCTTTAGGATAATAAAGTCTATTTTAATCTTAAAACATACAGTAAATGAAAGTGTTTGTGTCTATATACTGTATATATACTCAGAGGTAGGCAATTAAGGTCACAGTTATAAAAACTTTGTTATTTGTCAACAAATAATAACTTAGGACAATAAAGAGACCTTTCTACTGACTCTGAAAAACACCAGAAGAAAGATACCTAGTTCCTGCTCACCTGCGTGAACATGCTATAGTCCTGCTGCAAGGAGGCATGAGGACTGCAGTTGTGGCCAAAGCAATATCTGTAATGTTAGAAGCCT
>JAFFST010055706.1:117965-136275 GCA_022414735.1 Noturus placidus
GGCCAGATTTGTGCAGTATACGACTGATTGTTGTCCTATGGACAGAGTCTCCCACCTCAGCTGTAGATCTCTGCAGGTCATCCAGAGTGATCATGGGCTTCTTGGCTGCATCTCTGATCAGTCTTCTCCTTGTATGAGCTGAAAGTTTAGAGGGACGGCTGGGTCTTGATAGATTTGCAGTGGTCTGATACTCCTTCCATGTCAATATTATCGCTTGCACAGTGCTCCTTGTGATGTTTAAAGCTTGGGAAATTTTTCTGTATCCAAATCCGGCTTTAAACTTCTCCACAACAGTATCTCGGACCTGCCTGGTGTGTTCCTTGTTCTTCATGATGCTCTCTGTGCTTTAAACGGACCTCTGAGACTATCACAGAGCAGGTGCATTTATACGGAGACTTGATTACACACAGGTGGATTCTATTTATCAACATTAGACATTTAGGTCAACATTGGATCATTCAGAGATCCTCACTGAACTTCCGGAGAGAGTTTGCTGCACTGAAAGTAAAGGGGCTAAATAATTTTTCAGTTTTTTATTTGTTGAAAAAGTTTGAAATATCCAATAAATTTCGTTCCACTTCATGATTGTGTCCCACCTGTTGTGTTTTATAAAGTTTTATATCTTTATGTTTGAGGCCTGAAATGTGGCAAAAGGTCGAACAGTTCAAGGGGGCCGAATACTTTCGCAAGGCAATTAATTGTGATGTAGGGGCTGAACAGTCATGGCCAAAAGTTTACAATCACATTACATATATAATATATAGTATAGTGATCGCAAACTTTTGGCCATAACTGTGTGTACCCTGGGTGACATCAATTTAGACTAATTAAGTGTACGACTCAAAGACTGAGTGCATGTTGGGGTGAGTGTGTGCCAAGTTTTTAATTTTTTTTGTGAAGGCGGTAGAATGTCTAATTTCTTGGTGGCTACGGGATCGCTATAAGGCGATAAGGCTTCGTGCTGCTTGGGCAAATGTGAAAAAAAGGGTGCACTCCTAATTAAACTCCAGCACCAACTGGAAAATCTTTAATTAGCTGAATTGTGTGGAATTGATGTTTTTCTTTGGATTAAACAGCGTTTACCAGCATTTAACTGCATTTATCAGCCATCATCAACATTTATTTCCGTTGATCAACCTTTTTGAGTATTTATTAGTGATTATCGTATACTGTCGCGTTTATCAGCCGTTATGGTCGTCTACCAGCGTTTTTCAAAAATGATCAGCATACATTGGCCATTATCAACCTTTGTCTGTGTTACCACCATTTACCACGTGATGATCGTTGTTTACCAGCATGTACTATCGGCATTTGTCAGAGTTTACCGCCGATTGTCTGTGTTTACGATTACAATTGTCAGTGTTTTACTGGCCTAGGATGCAGAATTTTGTTGTGTGTGCAGGCAGTAGCCAGCGAGTTAGTCGGGACACGAAAGGGTTACATAGGCATGGCTGATGGGCTGATGCATGGGCATTGAAGGAGCCAATCAGCATGCGGATAGAGTTTTATGGCTGGTACTAGACATTTGGCATCACTGTCCTATTTTAATTGTGAATGTTTACTGAAGTTTAAATGCTGTCCAGTTGTGGAAGCTCCCTTTATTTTCAATCTCCAAAGCAAAATGTAAGATAAGCATCCTCCTCGTTGCCATATTAAGTCAAAAATTTTCACTATGGATAGGGTTGAAGGGCTAGTGACTGGATAATATCTATAGTAAATTCAGAAATAAAGTTGTAAACTTTAGATTTTTTTCTTACTTTTAATATTTTAATATAGAAAATGTAACACATTTTACTAGTCGTTACAGCATATGACATCATATGTTTTTACACAAATTAAGTGAACTGGTGCAATCAGATACAAGGCACAACTTGGTGATACCAATGTTGTTATTTGTGGGGATGTTTTTCTTATAACTACTGCATTTGAATCCACAACATAAATGTCATGTTGTGGTGTGCACAGACCTCCACTGGGGCAGTGGCAGAAGAACTAAAAATTAAATAAATAAATAAATAAAAATAATAATTAAAAAAAAATTATTACTTTAATGTACATAACCAAACATATGTATTTATTTATTTACTTACTTACTTATTTATTACAGTATTTGAACATGTAATTATTTATGAAATAATTTACCTGTATTTAAAGCAGTACTCTGTCTGTTGTGTTTTTAAATATTTTAATTACTTCCTCAAGGTTAACTGGAATGTCACACTCCACACTCCACTGGGGGTAGCAGTAGGTCAGAGAGCCTCTCTTCATTACATTGACTTCGAAGTCTGGTTTCACAAGTTTTAACGGCCATTCCAGAAAATTACTGTTCAACTGTAATTTTGATTACATCTCCACATTTTGATGTGGAGATAGGTAATGTGGCATATACTTTTAGGAGTTGAGAAAGAGAGTTGAAATTAAAATTAAAAAATGAAACTATTTAAATACTTAAATAGGCACACGAGCACATGCACTGTTCTACTGTCATTAAACGGGGTTTGGACAAAAATAAATTGAATGTCATTGTTAGAAATGCAGCAGCAATAGAGTTATACTTTTATTACAATTGATTCAGCATAATTCTCTTGCTGCCACATTCATTAAGTTTAAAATAGCATGGTAGAATACATGTAAATTTTCAGGATTACCTTTGAACTATTCATTATAGGTTTGTGAATAATATTTTATATGTATTATTATTATTAGTGGCAATGTTAGAAACATATTATTTATAATAATAATAATAATAATAATAATAATAATAATAATAATAATAATAATAATAATATTAATAATAATAATAATTTTACTATGACCAGATGGGCACATTTACCCAATCACAACCACGACCCCCCAATCCCCCCATTTCCCCTGTTGTCATGGATAAATTTGTAACCAATATGGGTTATGAGGACAGAACTGTCTTACCACGGAAAGAAAAATGAGTCAACTGAAACCCTTGTTTTAATTTCACCTTTAAGCATACAAAGTTACCCGTTCTTAAACTAGCAAAAGTGAACACTATAGATGTAGATAAACAGAGACCAGTTATGAATTTTGTAAAAGCATAAGATCTTCACATTATGACACGTTTTGGAAACTGAAGGGAGTTTATTTAACACTGATGATTATGCTGTGAATCATCTGGCTTCATGAGTGTTGCTTTGCAAAGTCTCACCTCACATGAGTGAGGTTTTTTAGCATGTGAAACTAATAGGGAAGTGGTCTATACTATCAAATGGCTGTTAGCTTTCTAAGTAAGTCTCTAGGCCTTTTGAAGTAGTTAGAAATAAATAGAGTATATCCATCTGGACTTCAATGAACCTGTTCTGGCAACCTTGAAATGTCTCTATATCAGATTCTGTTACTAATCTGTCCCTACATGGGCCTCTTAAGAGAAGTGTTAAAGTGAAACCATCCACAATTCCTCTCAGAGAGGGGCCAGGTTTAGTTTAACGGGTGTGTGACACCTTTGCCTGTCTGCAGTGACTTTCCTGCCTATGCACAAGAAAACCACAACGGTTCAAAAGGCATTCATTTATAGACCCATATGTAAAGCTTCAGAGGAACTTGCACATACTTGTACAAGCTGTAATTTTCTTTGTTGGCAGGGTGGTACTATCAAGGTGCCATCAAGGACATGTTTGTACATTTAGTATGTAACTTCTTAACCTTGGAAAATGCAGGTGATATTCCTTGTATTAGCTTTTAGAGAAGTAAAATTTCCAGGTAAATGTTTAAATACTAAAGGTACAATCCATGTCCCTATGATAGAACCACCCTTGCTACTGCAATGCAAAGTGACTTTGACATTGAAAGACATACAGAGCAACAGAAGTAACACAACAAAATCAACACACACACACACACACACACACACACACACACACACACACACACACACACACACACACACACACAAAAGAAAATCAGAGTATCAGTTTCCATTCAGTGGTATATTTATCTTAAGCATCAAGGAACTGAGTGGTTATCATTTCCTTTTTTGGACCAGTAAACTTACCACTTCAGAAATTATGTGTAAAATAATTAAAATATCAGAAATGTTATGTAATTATGACATAACATAATATATGACATAACCATGACATAACATCCATCAAGCTGAGATAATATATAATGAAATTGAACTTTTGTCATTTTTGCTTTAGTTGTATTGGAAAACCTACAGTGAAACAGAAGTGTTCCTGTTTTCGGTTCCTCATTAAGGAAATGTAAAATAATAATAAAAAAAGTTTATATGACAACCACAAACACCTGGCAGTGTTAATCTGCTGAATTACATGGTATGTTTACAGAAACATTGCTTTAAATCCCCATGAGTTTGCAGATGGATGGAAAGCAGTGTCACTGTCCTATTCTTGACTGTTGAAAGAGACTCCTTATCTCTGAACTTCTCATGCACTGCAGTACACATGCTCAGCTTCTGTCTCTATATGATGACATATAGATATAAATTTTTTCAAGAGAAAATATCAATATTTGAAGTGATAGCATACTATAATCTGTACTATTAAGACACAGCCTGCATGTGTGGGTTTGGCATTGAAAAGCAAACTGTATTGCCCATCATTTGACAGTAAGCCAAGCAAGTGCATTGAAATAAAGCTTCAAAAATATTAAATTTAGCAGCTTGATATGCTAATGTTTTACTTAACCTATAACCTTGTTTTTATTTTTAAAATGAAGTTTTCTTCTTGTGATATCTGAAGTTATTTAAAGATTTTCTTTTTTTTCACTCTTGATTTATTTAATGGAACTTAGAATTCTTTTGGCACATTATGAATTTTACAGTGCATCCGGAATGTATTCACATCGCTTCACTTTTTCCACATTTTGTTATGTTTCAGCTTTATTCCAAAATGGATTAAATTCATTATTTTCCTATAAATTCTACAAACTCTACCTCATAATGACAACATGAAAGAAATTTGTTGGAAATCTTTGCAAATTTATTAAAAATACAAAACAAAAAAAGCACATGTACTTAAGAATTCACAGCATTTGCTCAATACTTTGTTGAAGCACCTTTGGCACCAATCACAACATACTTTTTAAGTATGATGCTACAAGCTTGGAACACGTATTTTTGGGCAGTTGCTCCCATTCTTCTTTGCAGGACCTCTCAAGCTCCATCAGGTTGGATGAGGAGCATCGGTGCACAAACATGTTCAGATCTCTCCAGAGATGTTCAATCGGCTTCAGGTCTGGGCTCTGGCTGGGACACTCACAGAGTTCCTGTAGCCACTCCTTTGTTACCTTGGCTGTGTGCTTAGGGTCATTGTCCTGTTGGAAGATAAACCTTCACTGAAGTCTGAGCTCCAGAGATCTCTGGAGCAGGTTTTCATCAAGGATGTCTCTGGACATTGTGCATTCATCTTTCCCTCGATCCTGACTAGTCTCCCAGTTCCTGCCACTGAAAAACATCCCCACAGCATGATGCTGCCACCAGCATGCTTCACAGTAGGGATGGTATTGTCCAGGCCTGATTACTGGAGTTCTGTAGAGGTGGTTGTTCTTCTGGAAGTTTCTCCTCTCTCCACAGAGACATGCTGGAGCTCTGTCAGAGTGAGCATCAGGTTGTTGATCACCTCCCTGACTAAGGCCCTTCTCCCCTGATCGCTCAGTTTGGCCGGGCAGCCAGCTCTAGGAAGAGTCCTGCTGGTTCCAAACTTCTTCGATTTATGGATGATGGAGCCGAGTGTGCTCATTGGGACCTTCAATGCTGCAGAAATGTTTCTGTACCCTTCCCCAAATCTGTGCCTCGACACAATCCTGTCTCGGAGGTCTACAGACAGTTCCTTGGACTTCATGGCTTGGTTTGTGATCTGACATGCAATGTTAACTATGGGACCTTATATAGACATGTGTGTGCCTTTCCAAATAATGTCCAATCAACTGAATTTACCACAGCTGGACTCCAATCAAGCTGTAGAAACATCTCAAGGATGATCAGTGGAAACAGGATGCACCTGAGCTCAATTTTGAGTGTCATGGCAAAGGCTGTGAATACTTATGTACATGTGCTTTTTTATTTTTTTATTTTTAATAAATTTGCAAAGATTTCAAACAAACTTCTTTCATGGTCATTATGTGGTATCATTTGTAGAATTTATAGGAAAATAATGAATTTAATCCATTTTGGAATAAGGCTGTAACATAACAAAATGTGGAAAAATTTAAGCATGTGAATACTTTCCGGATGCGCAGAATGTAAAAACACCCCAGCAATTTCCTTCATGGGGACCAGCCAAATGTCATTATTTGTCCCCACAAAGAGATAAAACACAATCACAACCACACATGAGCACATGTAGGGTTATTTCCATGCAAGATCAGGTACATGAACAAATATGCATGCATGCTTGAATGATGAACAGGACGTGGTGTAAAGGTGTGAACAAAACATCCCGTTGTGTGAGCACAGAGTCACAAAGATCAGGGTGAAGGAACTTGATTTGCCATTATACCCAAATTGATCACATTATTGAACTGCTCATGCAATGTATCAGGGTGGCCAAACACACTTGGAGAAAGTCATGGGAAAAAGAAAGTACAGAAAATTTTTGTTTATCAGGGCCTAAATAACTAAATAACAACAGTTTTGTCCTCACCAACTTCTATAAACAAACAAATAACCTCAGATGACACCAAAGAAGAGAAAAGAAACATAATTTAATATTGCAATTGCAATTGTTGAAGGAATGATGATTTAGGAAAACTTGCAGAGTTTGAGACAACAATGAACTCCACTTTAAAACAGAATATTATTTAAACAAATGCGAGGCCATCTGCCCCGCAGTTTAAGCTTGGATTGGCCAAGTCAAAGCCCAGACCTCGCTGTGGCAGGATCTTCTGCTGTTTTGCATTATTCAGTGTAAACTCTAGAGACTACCATGTGTGAAAATCCCAGGAGATCAGTGGTTTCTGAATTACACAAACCAGCCTGTCTGGTACCAAGAACCATACTATGATCAACATGACTGACATCACAGTGCCCGCTCATTCTGATGTTTTAAGTTAAACATTAACTGAAGATCTTCACTTGTATCTGCATGATATTATGCAATGTACTGCTGACACATGATTGGCTGATTGGATAATTACATGAATGACCAAGAGAAAACTTAATAAAATTATTTAACTTAATAAATTGGCCAGTAAGCTTATTTCTCCATATTGTTTTTAAAATGTATATGCTTATGCTCATACAAGCTTATTTCTGAGATCTTCACTTTTAAAAAATTGCAAGGTTTTTGTGACAGCTTTACATATTTCCATATCAGTAGCATACAACCCAATTTTATTTACTATTTAAACCTCTATTAGAGATGAGCATCCAAATGAACTCTACCTTTGTATTTTATTTAGCAAAGTACCCATTTTTGCCACTTTTTTCAGTTTTGTTCAGGATATGTTCAGTTCAATAGATTTTTTTTTGTATACACATAGCAAACACAATCCTTAGGACAGACTCGTTCCATCCATTGCTGGGTGACCAGAGAACAGAAGGTGAGTACATAGTCAGAAGTTCTCATCTTTTCTTGCACCAGCCCCAACACCCTGTCCTCAAACAAATACTTCGCGATCATAAGGCTTTATGTCCTTCCTCTGTTTGCTGTACCTTGTTCCTTCGCTCTAGAAAAGAGAGACAAAAAACATTGTGGCTGACGTTTGCCATCCTTTGGGAGGATTCATATTAATATTGAATACATGCACTTTTACTCAGTTACGTAACAAAAATATTTTTTGTCTCATATAGAAAAAATGAGGCACAATGTACATAGGGAGGCTGTGGCTCAGTCGGTAGAGCGGGTTGTCCGCTAATCGTAGGGTTGGCGGTTCTATTCCCGGCCCGGCTGACACATGCCGAAGTGTCCTTGGGCAAGACACTGAACCCGAAAGTTGTCCCCGATGGCAAGCTAGCACCTTGCGTGGCAGCTCTGCTACCATTGGTGTGTGTGTGTGTGTGTGTGTGTGAATGGTTGAATGAGACACAGTGTAAAGCGCTTTGGATAAAAGCACTATATAATTGCGCCATTTACACAATATATAAATGAAATCTTTTATTTTAATTTCTGTTTAAAGGATCCAATCAAGTTCATCATTGTAAAAATAAAATAAATATTGTGCCTATTTGTCAACCTTCTCATGCTATGCAATGTAGTTAATGCTACAGCTATCCGTGTGCATCTGAATATGGATAATTCAATGGACTGCAGTGACATATTTGAGGATGAGAACCCTATATCCGATACAAAAAATTCTATACTGTTGCTCACCTAAAAATTGGGTGGTTTGCCACCAAAGGTGCCATGCTTTGAGTTATTTATAGATGTAAAGATGAAGAAATGCAAGCTGAAATTCTGAATATTTTCATATTCATCTTTTGATCTCAAACTCAAATGTCTTCAATGCATAGCGAAAACAATAGAATTAGCCTTTTTGGAAATTGTCACTGGGGCATAAGCATAGACAAATATACCAGTTACAGTAACACCAGTGGCAAATTTCTATTAAAGATGTATTTTCCAAGATGGCATCAGCATCTCAAAGCACACATCATTAAAAATGCCAGCATAAATTAATTATTCTATTGCATAATTGTTTTGGTTAAAAAAATAAATCAGGAAGCCTGAAAGGTGTAACTCTAATTGCAAAGTTAATTTATCCAAAGAAAAAATACAATTGACAAGAAACTCTACAGTTGTTGGTTGAAAGTTATTTGAAACCTCAACCCTGGAAGAGCTTATCCACAATATTTGGTGATTTTTTTAAATAGCTAACACCATTAACATGAAATTCAGGGTAAATTCTGCTATTATTTTCATTATTTAAAATAATTTTTATCTGCTAATTTACATATTTGATAGACTACATACATATTTTCAGCCTGTGACATTAAAATGAAAATGGAAAAATAATCAAATCTTGACAAAAGCCGTCAAAGCAGTAAAACTGGCTTCAAAAGCTATTTCTCCAGCACTTGGCAGTTTTAAAGACAATTTGAAGAAATAAAAAAGTACACAATAATAAAGATTCATACTATTTATATTGCTTAGAAACGTATAAAGTCATATAGTAATGTATTTTATGACCAATATGATACGGGACATGCTTGTCACCACATTATGAGAATGACTCATAAAATGAGGTGTCCCGTTTGACTCCCTAACATGAACTCTATCTAATATGTAAAAGCATGTTGAGGTACGTTTTGTTAATTTGCAAACAAGATGTTAGATGCTTTAAAACAAAAATCTTTAAGGTAAGCAATATGTAACTTTTCAAAGGAAAATATAACTAACTTAATTTAGTTAAAACATTTACTCTTTAATACTTTAATACAGTTAAAAGTAGCAATTTTTTGACTTCCAATTGAGTACATTTTTGGCTGAATAAGAATGATTTTGACACATTATGTATACTTTTACTGAAGTTGAAAAAACAAAAAGAAAAGAAAAAAAGAAACTTTAAAACTCAAACTAGTCTGAGCTACATTTTAGCTAAGTGGCAGTGGTATCAGACATTGGTTAAGACATTGGACTTCTGACCAAAAGGTCACGAGTTCAAATCCCAGAACCACCAAGCTACCACTGTTGGGCCCTTGAGCAAGACCCTTAACCATCAACTGCTCAGTTGTATAAATATATATATATTATATATACTTATATATATATAAGTCACTCTGGATAAGGGTGTCTGTCATAAATGCCATAAATGTAAATGTAAATATATCTTAATGTCACATTAGAACCAAAAAAACTATCCATAAAGTACTTCATGATGTAGTTATAGTCACATGCACTATATGATTTAACATGGCACCTAGTTTTCATGACAATCCTGTGCACATAGTAGGTTTTGCTGTGATTAATGCTGTAAACAGACGTCTTCCATAAAGATCAACTGCTTGAGCTGGCATTTACTTCTGAGTTTGAGGAATTTTAAATAATTTCTAAACTTTTTTTTTTATCAAAAACCCAAATTTGCATAGAACAACTGAAAACGAGCAAAAATGCCAAATTTGGGTGTTAAGTGTGATGTGCTCATTTGCATACCATGCACAGTGCCACAACTAGATTTGACTTTGTGGTTAAAATTTGATAAGAATACAAATCAAATACAAGACGCATGAAATGACCAGATGTAAGCCGTGCCAGTGTGTGGAAGGACCATGGATGACAATGTCCAAAAATGTTTTTAAACAACAACAACAAAAAAGCAGGATAATCACAAGCATTTTTAATATTCCAGTAAAGTACAGCAAATGTCAGTATACAGGGAAAGGTTTCAGTCTGAGGATGATTATTATGTTCAAATTGTAGAACATTTTGTTTTTCAACTAAACAAAAATATATAGTACAAATCGCCATATATTTTGATCAGAATCACATTGGCATATAAAATATTTGGTTTGGTAGCCTGGGGGTCAGGATAAGAAATAAGTTAACTAAAATGGAAAAATATGGTTAGTAAAATGGACTATCTTTCCGAATTGTCATTTACGGTACTGTGTATTATTTTTAGAACCTTTATTCCAGTGTCCTTAAAGCTGTCACTCTCCAGAGGAGGCATGTGGAAATCTATTAATTCATAAATTTCTCTAAATCATGAAATTTAATATTGTGAATGACTAAAAGAGCTAAAGATCTTATCGTAAATCTGTGGTAACCCAGTTCCTCTCTCTCTCTCTTTCTCTCTCTTTCTCTCTCTCTCTCTCTCTCTCTCTCTCTCTCTCTCTCTCAGCTTATTTCTGTGGCATACCAACTTGAGAGAGGCAATTTGTGTTGTGTGTGTGTGTGTGTACATTCATGAGCTGTCTTTGAGCAGATTACACGCCGATATGTAAGTTAGAATTAATTGATTTTTATTGACCTCAGCAGTTTGACTGTCATTGCGCTTTGAGGCTTGTATTAATAGTTTTAATTGTTTTCTTTATATTATCGCTTCTTCGGTTGGAAAGTAGAAACAGATAATCGTACCAGTGGCTTTAAAAAAATAAAATAAAATAAAATAAAACAGCTTATATATGTGGTTTATATAATGTACAATGTATGTGTTCAAATAAATCGTTATAATGTTTTTTAAATTTAATTAAATGGATTGAAAATATCTACGTGGGTGATATTTATACTTGCACTGTTAGTTAGAATATTGCATTCAATGTGTCTACATTTTATCTCTGGCTGCCTGTAATTGTCTATACAAAAACTCTAAATTATTTCAAATATTTTTTCTAATATTATTCTCGTTGCTGAAAAATGACTAATCAATCTGATTGCCACATCCATATTAGCATTATCTAGTATACAGTTTTGCTGGCACACATGCAGTTGGAAAGAATAGAAAAGAAAGAAAAGCTAAGCATATACATAAATACTTACCCCATGTACAAATTTTGGATGTTCTTCCACCTGATGATGAAGCGAAAAGATAGCATATAATACAACCATGGGGAAGTACCGCATTCAGTCATATAACACCCTCAACAATTTCAGTTTTCATTTACTATAAATTAGCCTGGTTCTGTGAAGATGATTTTTTATTTAGAAACTTTTGAAAATATGTACAGTACATGACATCAATCATATACCAATGCAATGAATTATTTGCTGTTATATGCATTGAACTATATGCGGCTTTCAGGGTATACGATTCTCAATCTGCTAATTAACATCTGATGAATATAATTGGAGTATAAAGGAAAATAAAGCAATTAGAGCATTTATTTTAGCGTCTCCTCACTCTCTGTAGCTAACAGACATTTGCCAGGTCACTGGCGATGAGGAAGTAATTCTGTTACCATACAGCTTCTTTACAAAGGAACTGAAATAATATATAGCAAAAAAATTACTATTACGTAAAGTGAACAGAATCATACAGAGGGGGAAATAAGTGTTGAACGTGTTAACTCTTTTTTTCAGTAATTATATTTCCAATGAGGCTATTCACATGAAATTTTCACCAGACATCAGTATTAACTCGAGAAATCCACACATGTAAAGAAATCCAGACAGAAGTCCATAAATGAAGTTATGTGTAATAAAGAGAAATGACACAGGAAAAAAGTATTGGACACGCTAGCTGAAATTTATTTAATATTTAGTGGAGAAGCCTTTGTTTCTAATGACAGCTTCAAGATGCTTCCTGTATGAAGAATTTAATGGGCAGCAGTATTCAGGTGTGATTTCGGCCCATTCTTCTAAATATATTGTCTTTAAATCTTGTTCAATTGGATTTAAGTCAGGTGATTGACTGGGTCATTCTAACTCCTTAATTTTTTCTCTGATACCAACTGAGAGTTTCCTTTGCTGTATGCTTTGGATCGTTGTCCTGCTGGATGACCCACCCATGGCTCATCTTCATCATCCTGGTGGATATCAGCAGATTCTTCTCAAGAATCTCCTGGTAAAGGGCTCAATTATTTGTTCCTACAATTATATGAAGTACTATATATATCTCAAACTTCACTGTTATAATCTTTTAGGGCGATGTTTGGAGAAGAAATGGCACTGCACATTGTGTGTAGTATGACACCCAAAAAGTAAAGTTTTGCTCTCGTCTGACGAGACTACACTCTCCCAGTATTTCATAGGCTTGTCCAAATGAATTGTAACAAACTTTAAACAAGCTTTGACATGCCTTTTCTTTAGTAATGGAGACTTGCAGGGTGAGAATGAGGAGTGGAATGCATTGCCTATTGTTTTCTCTGTGATGATTGCACCTGCTGCCTCCAAGTGTTTCTGGAGCTCTTTCTGAGTGGTCCTTGGCTCTTAGGTGACTCTTCTGAGTATTCTTCTAACTATTCTTCTGACTCCTTGGTCAGAAATCTTGAGAGGTGCTCCTGTGTGTCGCAGGTTGATGAGTGATGTCTCCACTTGCGGATAATGGCTGCAATGGTGCTTACTGGAAGAGTCAGACGTTTTGAAATACATCTGTATCCAATTCCATCAATATGTTTCACAACAAAAAGGTTGTGAAGGTCTTGGGAGAGCTCTTTGCTTTTACCCATCATGAGATATTTCTTGTGTCACCTTGGTAACGAAAAGCCTTTTTATAGACCATCAATTTACTAACCCAGCTGATATTAATTTGCACATGTAGGAGGTATAATTACTTTTTAACTACTTACAAATTTCAGCTGGTTCCTTTCCTTACCTTGCCTTGGAGAGTTTATTTTTCTTAGCGCTTCAATGCTTTTTTCCTGTGTCATTTCACTTTATTACACATAACTTTATTTATGGACTTTAATGTTGTGAATTCTTTAAATCTGCTAATGTCTGGTGAAAATTTCATGGGAATAACTTCATTGGAAATATATTTCAATATATTTTCCAATACTTATTTCCCCCCACTATATACTGTACAACAGGCATGAGTGATGGAATCCATGTGGCTATGCAAACAGCCTATTTGTGATGTCTGACAGTATTTCTCATCATGTTGATGAGGATTTTCTTTTTTATCTTGCAGAAAATGGAGGTTATTGAAGGTTTTGAACTAACCAACATGAACATTAGTGACAGCTATGATGACTATTATGATAACAACACAAATTGCTGTGGAGTGGTGTGTGATCAGAAGACAAGTATGCATTTTGAAGCCATCTTCATACCCATTCTGTACTCTATTGCATTTGTGCTGGGGCTGATGGGTAACGGCCTGGTGCTGGTTGTGCTGTGCCAGAAGAGGCGTACATGGAATGTGACAGATGTCTTCGTCCTACACCTGAGCGTGGCCGACATGCTGTTACTCCTCACCCTGCCACTCTGGGCAGCAGATGCAGTGACTGGAGAGATCTTTAATACCGGTTTCTGCAAATTCTCTGGAGTGGTGTTTAGGGTAGGCAGTTGTGGGTTTGTGGGTCATTATAATTCTATGTACTGTATTGTTAATTTTGTCAATTAATTATTTTATGAATCTTCTATAAAATGTCCTTGATAGTTTTTATCTTATTTAGGCAACTTTATCCTGTTGTTTTTAGTCAAGTTTTAGTTGACTTGAAATCTGGGCATTTTAGTCTTATCTTAGTCAAACAAAACTTTTGAAATTTTAATCACTGAAAACTGTAGACATTTTTATCCATAAGATTGTTATTGCGTAACATTACAGTCAATCTGGTCTAGGGAGTGGTGGAAATAGCGGAGATACACTGCGGCGACATAGTTGGGGGGGTATTTGTGTGTGTGTGTTGGGTTAATGTTGACGGGCACTTTGAGATGACCAGATTGTAAATATAATATAAATATAAATACTTCTATAAAATATAACACCATTACGCTTATTTCATGTTTCCTCCAAACAATATGCTTTCTTGAGCATGAAGACAAGCACATGAAAGGTCAATGAACAACATTCATGAATTATGTATGGCACAAAACAAACACTGTTCATTCATTCTTATCTTCCATATCACTGCCCTCTGCCCTCTCACTCTTAGCTTTTATACCAGGTAGTCCAAAGGACTTTAATATAATTTAAATCATCCTGCCCAACTGACTGCCTTTCTCCCCTTCAAACTCTTCTTGGTCTTCCTTGCCTTTTTTTGACTATCAACCAAAATAAGTGACATCCTGTGTCAGAGCAATACAAGAAAGAAAGTGGCACAGTAAAAGTCCATAGCGGCTTGAGAATCTGAATAAATAACAGCTTAAACACTTTACAACAATTACATATCTCTCTGTGTAACTATTAATATAACTGTGGATATAATACTTAGCAAGCTTATACAGTATAGTGAAAATAAATTAAGATGAATAAGGGTGTTCAAAATAGAATAAGCCTGTATCATTTCAGGTATGTGCACGCAGTTTTATTAATATCAAACTTTCTACTATTAAATCAGTTAAAGTAACTGTTTCTGTTAAGATTTTTGGCTCTGTTAAGACTCTGTTAACTTAATTGAGGTGGTCTGATCTGTTCTGTGAGGTTACGTGCTGATAGAGAAGTATTCCCATTCCCATTTATACATATATATGTATGACCAAAATTTTCTTTAAGATATATATTGGAATTATATTTTTCTTTATGTTATCTTAACATAATCCTTAGACAAATAATTACAATTAATCTCTGATTATTCCATTATGCAGTTTTATATTTGACTTCCTCTTAGTGAGCAAAAACAAAACTTAACTCATGGCTATTGCTATGAGAACTGAAAAAACAGTTATAAATTTCATTCGTTGCAAGATGACGTTAATGCTGTTTAAGATTTTTTTTTAGGTAAAACCCATAAATTACAGATGAAACTGTTTCCATGACCAGCGTGGTTTTCTTCTGGAACTAGTGGGGTTTTCTACTAGTGTGCTTGTGTCCTAGCTGTGCACTAATAGCAAAGTTGTCACCTTGTGACTATGACCATAACCTGTATACATGTGTAGTGTATTAAAGGTCCCAGCTACATCACGCTCTTCCTCTGGTCATTCCTAGATTGACTCAGATTGCCCTCCATTGGATGACTGGTTGTCCTCCATTTAGTTGAAGAATTACAGTTATATACAGAATCTACTGTTCTACTTCATCATGTTCTGGACTGCCAGGACAGTTTCCTTCTGGAATGATGAGTCCAGATATCACAGACATCATGAGAGTTAGTAACACTTCCTTAAGCATAGTCATGTGCATTACTTGGAAAAGCCCATGTGCGCTGATACCATTTTATATGGGAAAATGACTGCTCAGAAAGTGTTGATATTGCACTTCTAGATCATAATAGTCACTCAAGTGTGACGCTGATCCTTTTTTTAAAGTGAGATCCACGCAACTGCTTAAACTGATGAGAATAGAAATCACTTGAATTATGATACTGATCCTGATGATACTAATGATAAAAGTCCCACAAGTACTGATACTGCTCTCTATTGAGGATGATCATTATTAATACTGTACTGTCTGTTAACACTGTACCCTATAGATTATGAGAATTTACCACAGAACACACAGAGTGCCACATGACACAACATTTAGTCTGCAGAATCTAGTGAGGAGGAGCTATCCATAGATGCCAAATAACTTCAAAATAATTAAAGAAGTCATCTCTTGGTCTTTATTCAAGCATTCCTACACAATAACTACTTTTACCAACAGGTAATCTGACAATAAGATCATTTTATTGTCCTCCCCAAAGCACACAAACAGCTGGTCACTGTCCCTCTCACGTGGAAGTCAATTCCACAAAGTGATTGAGAATCCCCCCTGGATATACATTTATTTACATTTACATTTATTCACTTAGCAGATGCTTTTATCCAAAGCGACTTACAAAATGAGATACAAGCAAAGTGATATCAAGCAGAGAACAATACAAGTAATGCCGCTATACAAGATCCATTAATTGAATACCAGAAGAAGCAAAGTGCGCCGAGTAGAGGTGCAAGTGCATTTTTTTTTTTTAATGAGTTGGTTAGATGTTGACAGAAGAGGTGGGTCTTTAGATGTTTCTTGAAGATGGTGAGTGAATCTGCAGTCCGGATATAGAATCTGCAGTCTGGATATAGGGCTGGACTGGGTAAAATCTAATTTCTAAGAGGGGATAGGTTGATAGGTATACGGGAAAAGAAAGTACACCCACTTTCAATTCTATGTTTTTATTTATCAGGATCTAAATATCAATTGTGTGGTCCACACCAATGTCTATAAACAAATAACCTCCAGTGACAACAAAAAACAAACCCAACAGATTTCATAAGGTAGTCCTTTTTTCCCAAAAAGTAAACGAACATTCAGAAACCAGGTAGGAGAAAATAAGTATGCCTTATAATTCAGTAACATGTAGAACCGCCATTAACAACAATGACTGAAGTAAACGTTTTCAGTAGCAGTTTATCAGCCTCTGGAAAAATTTTGCCCAACTCGTCTTTACAACATTGCTTCAATTCATTTATGTTTGAAGGAGTTTATGCACAGCTCTCTTAGATCTTTCCACAGCATCTCAATGGGGTTGAGCTCTGGACTTTGACTTGGCCATTCCTACCTTTATACCTTTTTTTTTCTTTATCCATTCAAATGTCTGGGGTGCTTAGGATCATTGTCCTGTTGCATGACACAATTATGACCTGGGTTGCTAGACAGATGGCCTCATATTTGTCTCAAGAATATTCTGGAATAAAGTGGAGTTCAATGTTGTCAAAAGTTGTAAAAAATGTTGCTCAAAGTTTCCCCAGGTACTGTGGCTGCAAAACAAGGCTAAATCATCTCCCAGGACATTTGTGGTTTTTTGAGATGCAATTATGCAAACCTAAGTCATGCTGCCATACTCTTTTTTTTTTTGAGAGAAGGAGATTTTTCCTAACCACCCTTCCATGAAAGCCATACGTGTACGGTATTTTTTTTTTATTTTTATTGTGATGTCATATACATAAATGTTTAGTCTGCTTACAGAGGCCTGTAGGTCACATGAGGTCACTTTTTCTTTATATCTCTGAGCTTTAATTGGTCTCTTCTTGGATTGAATTTTGCAGGGAAGATTGGCTGCTGTCTTGATGGCTCTTCATTTGTAAACAGTTCTTCTCACTGTAGAATGGTGAATTTCAAATTGTTTATAGATAGTCTTAGTAACCCTTCCCAGATTAATGAGTAGCAACAGTTGCTTTTCTGAGTTCATGACTGATGACCTTAATTCTTGATATGATGTAGACACACACCTGAGAGCTCCAGAACACCAAACTGCTCCAAATTCTGCTTTCATAAAGGTAGTTACACTTCCTGATGATTTACTAATCTTGTGCATTTCATTGGTAACACCTGCCTGCTAATTACTCTCATAATAATTGTGGAAATAGGAAGAGTGTACTTATTGATTTCCACTTGGTTTCTGAATGGTGGTGTGATTTCCAAATGACTACATCTGTTGAAATCTGTTGTGGTTTGTTTTTTGTTATCACCTGAGGATCTTTGTTTGCTTATAGAAGTTGGTAAGGACCACACAATTGTTATTTAGGCCCAGATAAATAAAACCATAATGTTGAAGGAGGGTTTCTTTTTCCCATGACTGTATTAATACAGTATACCCCAGCACCAGTATCTTTGCCAGTAATTCCGGGTTCATGCACAGTGCGACGCATGCATTCTGGTTCTCAAAGCAACCACAGTGATGGCCAGGTAAAAAAAAAGCTGTCTCACATGTACGTCACTTTATATCCGTGCCTTCTATTGGTTTATAGGGCAAGTTGCATAAACTGCCTAGAAGCATATCCAGGTCCCATGGTGGGACCATTACTTTGCATGTGTTTCAGAGACAACAACGTAACCATGGTATAGACATCTACCCCCCCCCCCCCCCCCCCCC
>JAFFST010055706.1:136295-150306 GCA_022414735.1 Noturus placidus
AAACTTCCAAAATTTGATGCTGAAAATTTGTATATTTAGAGCATAGTTTTAGGATTACAGTTACTGTTTGAATTCATGTGGTTTCTGAGTGATAGAAGCTCCCACAGCATGAGGAAACTGCTAAAATACATCACCAAACTTGCGTTGAGTCTGGGCGAAACCAAGTGAACACTTGGAGGGTTGGGGGCAGATTTTCCATTACAAACGTGAATATATTAAAAAAGAATAGACATAAATAAATAGATAAAGAAAATAAATAGAATAGATGAAGAAAAGACAGATCCGTTGGCAGGGAAAATTAAAACGGAACATATAGAAAATATTTTCTCCTGTATATTGGGGGGGGGGGTCAGATTGGTATTTCCTCAACATTGAGGGGGTCACGCACTCTTGATTGCATATGAGCTCGTTTATGTAACTGGTATGTTGTGGAATATCCTAGGGCTGATAAACCACAAAAAAATTCAAATAATCAATTTGTTGTAATACATGCAGGATCAGGCTTAAGTTTGCCATGGTGGCCTTGATGCCTGTTTGCTGCACATTAAACGCTGTTGTGCATTTTCCAGGGTTATACTCGAACTTTCCAAAAGCTTTACTGGTGGACTATCAGTACTCTTCTCCAGGAGAATTTGTGATATTATTAATTGCTTTGTGATTGCAGCAACACACTGCTACATGCCATCAAGAACAACAACATGTCTTCTCTCATTCGTGAATATCAATAAATCAATACTGCACATCAACACATTCTCATTGTTCAAAGCTTATTTTACCATAGAATATAATTTATGGTAAAAAATATATTTTACTGCAACACTCTTCAAACATTTTGAATCCACCTCTGCTGATAAATTTGCTATTAGTACTCGGTGTGGAAATAAGCACACAGGAAAATTCCTCAATTCACAGAGAGAAACTATGCAGGTGTCTAGAACATACATAATTACTGTATTTGCATTTTAAATGCACATCTGACATCACAGAATCAAATGAGGCTCATTTGTTTTTCTAGGTCAACTTCTACTGCAGTATCTTCCTGCTGGCCTGCATCAGCCTTGATCGATATTTTTCTGTAGTTCATGCAGTGCAGATGTATTCACGCACAAGACCAAAGCAGGTGCAGCTCAGCTGCCTGGCTGTTTGGTTCTTCTGTCTTCTTCTCTCCATTCCTGACTGGATCTACCTGGACGCTCAACGTGACCCTAGACGAGGTAATAAGTCTGAGTGTACTCACCATTACCCATCTCCCACATTGCGTATGCTGTCACGGGTGCTCTACCATGTGTTGGGCTTTTTACTTCCCGCCATTGTTCTACTCTACTGTTACTCTCGTGTTCTGCTGCGGCTACAGTCCGGATCTCAGGGTGTGCAGAAGCAAAGGGCTGTACGAGTCGTCCTTGCCTTAGTGATGGCATTTTTCATCTCCTGGACACCCTACAACATCACCCTGCTGGTGGACACTCTGTACACCAACCACAGTAGCAACAATAGCACAACCTGTGAGACCACAGCAGCGCTGGACATTGCTTTAACTGCCACCTCTGTTTTGGGCTACATGCACTGCTGTGTGAACCCGGTACTCTATGCGTTTGTTGGAGTGAAGTTTCGGCGCCATCTGCTGGACTTGATAAAGCCGTTCAGATATAGACTGCAGACCCGCATGGATACAGTGACTCGTAGGAGCTCTGTGTGGTCAGCAGACACATCACAAACCTCAGCTTTCTGATGGAGCAATACACACTGTCCTGAAGCAAATTTGGATTCATCTAGAGGTTTGAAAACCACAAAATATTGAGAAGAACTATTAGCTGATTATTCTCAGGAAAACAGGGTCCAAAAGTCGAGTCTGCTACCCTATTGAGTCTACATTGTTATCATTCCAAACATAAAACTTTGTCAAATTATTTTCCTCAAAGAGTTAACAAAAACTAACAATAACAAAAACAACTGAACACATATACTAATTGAGTTTTAAGAAACAATCAACAGTGTGTGAAGTGTACATGTTACCATTTGAATGAAGGACACGAGATACTGAATAACAAACATATGCGTGAACAGCTCTCTTTTACTAGACATTCTCTCAGACAAAAGCCCAAATGTTTTAAATAATGTATTCAAGAATAATAAGTAGAAAACCATAAAGGTTTGGAAATTTTGGTTATTAGGTTATTAAAATAAAGGTTATTTTTTAGAACGGATGAAAGCAGAGTTTTTGATCAATTTCTGATCATATGTTACTGGTTTTATTAAAGTTTTATTCATGGATGAAATATAGAAACCTCAGGGAAGTACATGGTTATTCCATTTAAATAGCCAGTGAACTCTGGCTCAGTGCTACTGTAGAAAGGTATATACTGTTTAATCTTGATTAAATTATTTGGGATGGTTGGATCGAAGAGTCTTCTGTTTAACTGAAAAAACTGAAAGGCTCCTTAGACAACTAAATATTTGTAGAGTAGTCGAAATGTTCCATGGTTCCTTTTCTTTTTGTCAGTTCCATGGTTCATTTATTTCTTGTGTCAGTATTGTATTTGCTAAAAAAGTAGCAAATTTAAAATTTGTCAAAAAGACAGTTGGTAAAAGGGACGTACTGTATTTAAGGAGGTAACAGGCTTTTTCATGGGCATGACTACAACAGGAAATTAAAACAATGAACTGCTGCAGTCCTTGAAGAAATAGCAAACTGAATGGTGACACTGCAGATGAAAATAAAGGCTTGTACATTGTTGCGTCATTGCTCTAAGGAGGAAATAAACATCTTTAATATCATCAGAAACATTACAAAAGATTGAGTCAATACAGTTCTGCTTAAAGTGCATACTGGACACATGCTAGATCAGGAAGTACATCATTCCGTAATGCAAGATTTCTGCATGGAAATATTTTTTCCATTATTTTTATTATTATTTTTTTTTGCATAAGCTCATGAGCACCTGATTTGACAAGAATTAGATGCTAACTGCATAAGAACGTCATGTAAATAGCTTTTTTTTTAAAAAAAAAAAAAACGTAGTACAACTAAATCCA
Source organism: Noturus placidus (assembly GCA_022414735.1). Taxonomy (NCBI): domain Eukaryota; kingdom Metazoa; phylum Chordata; class Actinopteri; order Siluriformes; family Ictaluridae; genus Noturus; species Noturus placidus. The sequence continues at coordinate 139,329 of JAFFST010055706.1, forward strand.
TTTCCTCTACGTGTGTATATTTTCTAACACACATCTCACTATTAATAAACCACATTTACTTTTCAAAACAGACCTGATTAGTTAGATGTTGTACAATGCTACTGAATTTCAATACTCTGTCCTTTCTGCATCAAAACTATGTTTACATGCACATCAGTATTCTGCAATATTCAAATTAGTATTCCGTGATATAAACATTATTCAGAGAATCCAGTGAAAGTTGCTCAGACTGCAAGAAATTGTGGGTGCTAACAAATGCTTAGCTGTAGGTTATGTATTTAGGAATGGCAACTCAGGCATACTTACAACAACCATGCATACAGGAATATTCCAATGCCTATACGCATGTAAACATTGTTTTCGGAATATGACTGCAACCCGAACATAGACATTAACTGGAATTTGAGGTGCATGTAAATGTAGTCACTGTGCACTTTTTAAGAAAGCCAAGAGGACAGTATAGCTATATCAATAACTTTAACTATATAAAGACGGCAGTATAACTATATCAATATTTAGTATAAATAGCCCCAAAATCACACTGGCTGTTTCTAGAAGATAATTTCTATACAAAAGCAGAGATTTATATTTTCTTAGAATTAAATAGACTAGGTCTGTAACTGTGATGTGTCTGTTATTTTTTAGAATATGAATTGCAATTGTATTTTATAGTTCTTTTTTTTGCTGGTTTCAGATATTGTCAATAAACCAAAGATCAATAAAGACTTTATTGCTGGTATATACAGACACATGACAGTCATCCTGATTTGTGCTTATGGAGACAACAAAACAAAGACATAACCTAACTGTCCAGAAGGTCAACACAAGCTTGGGCCTCCACCTACATATATAATTATACTACACACACACACACACACACGCACACAGGTTGTCATAATTTCCCTGTGATGACCTTCCACTGACATAATTACTAATGCAGCTAATTAATGATTGTTATACATTTACACGTTTTTAGAGTGTGTATATATATATATATATATATATATTTCTTTGTAAACAAAACAGATTTCCAAGGCAGATTTCCTTGTGGGGACCTGCCAAATGTCCCCTTAAGGTCTCTCTCTCTCACTCACTCGCATACACACACACGCAGAGCTACTCAGATCTCTTAAAATCATCTTTTAACATTCACAACCCATTTGTCATCCTGTGTGACTCAGTGCAAAAGTTCACTTAGAGCAAACAGGAACTGCTGTGTGGAAACAGTTTTTTTCTTCACTACCAAGAAATACGAGAGAAGCTAAGCCAAACCATCTTTGCTTCATAAGTACCCTTTACCTTTCTTTTCTTTTAAACAAATCCATCTTTCCCACAATAGTTATTTCAGTAGTATACAGTAAAGTGCGTTTTTGGTATTTGTTTATGATTCACCATGATGTCTTCACATTTGTTTCTTCTTAATGCATTGCTTCTCTTCCCTCTTTTAAACAACCTCGTATATAAATGCAGCCCACAGGAGAAACAAAAACTGTGTTTTTGCAAGCCTTTTTTGTGAAACATCTGTAATATGTTACACTTGTTTATCTGTCCAAAGGAACTATTAAAAATAATTCACATATTGCACAACCCCGTTCCATGGGAAATCTCAAGAAAACACTTCTTCCAGAACAACTGCCTTTTGCAATACTGGAAACAACACTATCTGTAAAGGAGAAAGCACATGACTCTGAATCATAAAGCAATGCTGCAACAAAAGGAAGTTACCACAGGATGTCAGTGAGAGAAATAATTATGATTCTGCTTTTCATGTAAGTAAGTGTAAGAACATGAATTCATTAACGTGACTCTTCTTTACTCTTTACTCTTGGCTTTACTCTGCTTAGTGTAACAGTATATTTATATCATACTGCAACAAGCAGTATCACAAGCAGGCTGCTAAGCTTTTTAAAGCAACATTTTTAACCATATATGGTGCTTCTTTATGCAAGTGCGTGTGGTTGTGCATGAGCAGAGCAAGTTAGTGTTGCACTTATTTACAGTACATCCACTGGGTTCAACTGTGTACACACACATGCTATGAATACCAATGTGTGCACTGGAGGATCTTACACACAAATTTAAATCTTTCTATACATGCGTTGATAAATGAGACTCAGGTCATATGGTTCCGTGAAAGTTCTCTCCTTTAACAAAACATAAAAGTCCATTACTTTCTAAATTGATAAAATATTTGGATAAAAAAATAGCATCATTTTAAGTGGCAAAACTCTTCAGTCTGTATCATGATCAAAGTATTTCACCATTCCTCTGAAGTGCAATATTGTTCACTGGGTGTAGTGATCCATTCTCCGCCTGTGGGACAGGTGTAGCCGTACAATCCCATGGGAAAAACTCACCACTGCCCACTGCACAACTGCCACACCTCACAATAGTTAACACCCAGTGTCTGAATTTTTCTGAAAAGCCTAAATAAATCAGAGGGTTAAAGCAGGAGTGAAGGAAACCTAGAACAGCGGTGCTTTTCACTGCAGTCCACCTGTGATCAACACAATGTTCCGTGGACTTGCTGGATGAAAAATCAACAGTGTCCACTAGCAGGGCAATGTTGTATGGTGTCCAGCTGATGCAAAAGGCCAACACGAGGGTGAGAATGATTTGCACGGCTCTCTGCTTCTGTACATGCTGATCAGATCTGCACTGCAGCAGGACACGAGCATAACAGTAGAACAGCACTATGACAGGAAGCAAAAAGCCTATTACATGGAAGAGCAAACGTGAAGCCAGATGTGATGCTTGAGATGGATACTTATACACACACTCAATATTATCCTCTTGTTCAGGGTTACTTGCAGCCTTCAGGTACATCCAGTCAGGGATGGAGAGGAGAAGACAGAAGAACCAAACAGCCAGGCAGATGAGCTGCACCAACCAGGGCCTTGAGCGTGAACACATGTGCACTGTGTGAACTACAGAAAAGTATAGCTCCAGGCTGATGCAGGCCAGCATGAAGATACTGCAGTAGAAGTTAATCTATGGAGGAGAAAAAGTTCAGTCTAAATGTTCACCTTAACAGCAAACCAGTTATTTCCTCTGGAGTATGCACCATGGCTTGATACCCAAACATTACTTTTTTAACACAAAATGAAATGTTGCTGAAAAATGTTTGTATGTCAGTAAAGAAAGCAGAATATTACATAAGAAACCACTTTTTAGACGAAAAACATAATGAAGGCTGCTGAGTTTTGCTGCAAAAATAAGAAGTGGGTGCGACAGTCAAAGTGTCCAGGAGACTACTATTTTAATTACATTTTTTTGTCACACTAAATATTGACTTTGATTCATTTTACTACTGTTTACTGCTCTTTACAGTATTTTTGAAAATGTAGAAACATTTAATTAAATTATTTTGAATGGTAAATGGTCTGCACTTATATAGCACTTTTTTAACCTTAGTGGTTCCAGAGCGCTTTACACTGGATCCCATTCACTCACACCCACCCACACAGTAGCAGAGCTGCCATGCAAGATGCTAGCTTGCCTTCGGGAGCAGCTTGGGGTTCAGTGTCTTGCCCAAGGACACTTCAGCATGTAGAGTCATGTGGGCCAGTGATCAAACCATCAACCCTACAATTAGTGGACAATCTGCTCGAACACCTGAGCCACAGCCACTCTAGAACATCTAATTTCATTATTTTGAAGGCATCTTTGCTCTACAACATTTCTTTGCATGTGCCTAAAACGTTTGCACAGTATTGTATATAAGCAGCAATGCTGTTTCATGTAAAATCGGGCAAAAAAAATCTTATAATCCTGGTTGTTTTATTAAAAATCAATTATTAAAAATAATTTATGGGTCGGCTGTGGCTCAGTCAGTAGAGCGGGTTGTCCACTAATCCACCAACCAGTTGGTGGTTCGAATCCTGGCCCGGATGACACCACATGCCGAAGTGTCCTTGGGCAAGACACTGAACCCTAAGTTGCCCCCGATGGCAAGCTAGCACCTTGCATGGCAACTCTGCTACCATTGGTGTGTGAGCGTGTGAGTAAATGGGTGAATGAGACACAATGTAAAGCGCTTTGGATAAAAGCGCTATATAAGTACGCCATTTACCATTTACCATTTGGTTGAGCAAAGATAAAACACAGCAATAACCAGATGTAATGATTGGATAGACCTGTTCATGATTTTTGTGCAGTAAAGAAACAGAAATGGAAAAAGTATATTTTCATGAAATTCTAAAATGATGTACAGTATACATTTTGCCTTGTCATAAGTAATGAAAATTCAAAGTGTTAGAAGTGTAGTCAACAACAATTTGTCAGTGGTTATGTTGAAAAGATGAACATTGCATAACATTCTCAGTAGCCTCTCAGCTTGAATTAAAATATAACTTACTTCCTAATAGTACTTTTTCTTGCACCAAAGAGCATATAACATGACATACTACATTTACTAGAGATAGGCGGATTGATACTGTTTCAATATGGATGTTTAATTTCAAACATCACTCCTAATATATGCGTAGCAATACTGAGTTAATATGTGATGTGAAATATAAAATGGCATAAGTCGTAAAATGTTTGTGCTCCTTCTACCATCTCACTGCTCATGCTTTTCTGCTACACCCATGAGAGAGAGAGAGAGAGACAGAATGAGAGCGAGCGAGTGAGAGAGAACATGTATTGTAAGTGATATACTACACATGGCTTATTTCTGGAACTAAACAGGTCCCAATTTCAAACAGTATTGAATTTTTATTTCATAGGCTTAATTTTAGATATCCATGTTTGCAAATTTTCAGTTTAAAAATATAAATTTTTTTTATTCGCAAGAAGATTATTAGTATAGTTGTCAGTGTCTTGGACTGAAAAGAAAATAGGTGAAATTGCAAAATGACTTCTTAGCAACTGCGAAACACTAATCCCGTCAAAAAAAAAGAAAAAAAAAAAGAATTGTGCAGCATTCTAAACCACAATTTCAACGACTGCAAACTAGATTACTTCCCTACCTTAAACAGCACTCCAGCCAGCTTGCAAAATCCAGTGCTGAAGTTCCACCCTTTAACAGCATCCACTGCCCATAGTGGCACGGTGAGGAGAAGCAGCATGTCAGCTATGCTCAGATGAAGTACGAAGACATCTGTCACGCTCCAGCTGTGCCTTTTCTGCCACAGCACAACCAGCACCAAGCTGTTACCCACAAGCCCCAGCAGAAGTGCCACAAGGTACAGAATGGAGACAAATATTATGGCCGCAAAGGATCTCCCCGTGATGCAGTCCCCTTTATATTCATAGTCGTCATAGTTGAAGGTGCTGTTGTGTTCAAACAGCCCGTGCAGGTCGAGCTGCATATTTAACAAGAAAAAGGACAAAAATATTTATTCAGACAAGTGCTCTGATTGAAAAGTGAACTTGATGTGAGTATTCATGCATTTTTAAGGCACCAGTCACATGTCACATGGTTGAGTTTCCCAATCTGAGTCAACAGTTTGAAAGAGAGCTTCCTCTCTAAAGGGTGAGATAAACACATGCACGAACACAAGTGTACTCATATAACCTTCACGTTTTATGTACCAGACTGACAGCTGAGAAGCGTCCACGTCACAGAGTCACTCGCAGCTGCTGGCACTACTTCACCTCTAAGGAACACACATCTGAAATACTTTCTGAGGAGACTTAAGAATGCCAATCCTATTCAAACAGTGACTGGTGACCTTGAACTGTCGAATACACAAACACATTCAAGGAAAACCCCACCATGAAACACATTAAATACGTTTGTTGAGAAATATTTGTGTTGTGCTTATTCATTCTGCCGCTGAACTGTTGGTTGGTGCTGCATTTTCATTAATCTTGTGACAAGTCATCTGTTGTGTGTGATATCACAGGGGGACATTGCTGGGACAGTTACAAAACTGTTCAAAAGGAGAAAAATTTCCGATCATGATCTTTCATCATTCCCTATTTTTATTCGATGTCTAATGTCAAATACCTATGTAGAGTTTGTAGAAATTCTACTGGGTTTCTGGATGTTCTGTCACCCTAATGTTAATTTATGGCATGTTTCGCTGTTGCTGCCTGTGTGTCGCCAGGAGCATGACCTAGGCCCAAGTAGCAGAAGCCACGATGTTCCTAACTCCCACGGATAGGCCTAATGCCTACATTTAATCTGGTTTTACATTTAATCTAATCTGCTTGGATAAATGGGTGTGACTTATCCTTCTATTAGGATAATCACCAGGCCAGTGGTTATAGCACAGAGAAAAGTATAAAAGGTTTAAACCTGCTTTAATGGATGATTTTAGGGTCATCCAAAGGGAGGATTGTAAGCTATTTTCCCTTATTTTCCATAATAATGATTCAATCATTTAAGATCAGTTCAATGTGATTTATGCTTACTCATAATCTCATGATGTTTTTGTGTTTCTCTCCTTCAGTATGTTTTTGTCAAGGTGTTTTGTCTTTCTCTCATTTTTCCTTAACTAGCCATGGGTACGTTTCTTACATGTACAGCTGAGTATAAAAGCCGATTGTACCAAATTTATGTTTCGACTAAGATTGAGACTACGAAATGTGGCCAGGGTGTGCATAATAAACCATCTCTTTGACTATACCCTGGTTTTTAGTCTCCTGATTCTCCAAACATTTTACTTCTGGTGAAACTGAAGTATTTTAATCATCCACAAACTGAGACAGCAAATGTTTGGAGGGAGTTTCCGAATGCAGTGTAGCTACGTGGCAGAGTTACGACAGAGCTTACTGAATTTCAAGATGACCCAAAAAATAACCCCAACAAGAAACAAAACACAAACGACAGCTGTATTAACACTAAAGGTGTAACTCTTGACCTTTTATTTGTTAGAGCAGAGAGTACAGATGAGGAGGTGAGAGAGCTGGACAGACTAGAGAACTAAAACGCTGCTGCATCACTCTCTTCACGTAGAGATGACTAATTCCCACTGGCACCATCAACAGGCAGTCAGATGACCTTACTGTTAACATAGGAAATCCTTAACCAAAGTGTCAACAAGACCTGTAATTCAAAGCGAAAGTATTCAGGAAACGAAACTCAGAATTAACAAGAACTGGGCACAACTGAATATGACGTATTAATTATAAATATTAGTATGCACGTCGTTCAGGGTGAATTTCCCCTCCTTTTAAATCCATCCACCCATCCATCTTCAACCGCTTACTCCTTTTCAGGGTCACGGGGAACCTGGAGCCCATCCCAGGAGGCATCGGGCATTACATTTAAAGTGGGAAAACATTATAACTTAAATGCAAACATTTGTACATATTTACAAAATGTCTTGCTTATTACACACAATACGTAAACATCCCTGCTATCCCCTGTTTGCCTTATTACTTGCATTCATCTGCTGCTATTGTTCTTCTGGCATGTTGCACTAAAGTGTTATTTATTATTACCACTAAATCTGTGCTGCTGTGACACTGTGTTCCGCTCACAGTGCAACTTTTCACTTTTTATTATACTTTTCACATACTGTATCATTAAAGTGTCGCCTTGAAGTCTCAACCGCGTCTCTAAAGAAACAGGAACTGTTACAAGTCTGACCAAGTGTACATGGAAGAAGAGGAACTTACCTCACTGTCCATGTTCCTACATTCAGTCGGCTTCTCTTTCGCAGGGAATTCAGTGTCGCTTCAGTGCGCATGCGCGGAAATCATGGCGTTGTATTATTCATTCATCCAGCCATCCATCTGCAACCGCTTACTCCTTTTCAGGGTCACGGGGGAACCTGGAGTCTATCCCAGGGAGCATCGGGCACAAGGCGGGGTACACCCTGGACAGGGTGCCAGTCCATCGCAGGGCACAATCTCATACACACTCACACACACATTCATACACTACGGACACTTTAGACACGCCAATCAGCCTAACATGCATGTCTTTGGATTATATATATATATATATATAACACAATGTATATATATATATAAAACAATGGCTTTGTTTGAGGACTTGGCAACCAATCTGGTTTGCTGTAGTGTTATTGTATGGCAATCGTTGTTATTGTTTTCTAATCATTTAATAATAATTAAAAATAAATACAATTATATATATACACATCATTTTATTTATTTTTAATTATTATTAAATGATTAGAAAACAATAACAACGATTGCCATACAATAACACTACAGCAAACCAGATTGGTTGCCAAGTCCTCAAACAAAGCCATTGTTCTTATTGCTTTCATGTTTTTAGAGAATTCAATAAATTCTATATACAATTTCATTTCAGATTTGAATCTCAAAAAAGTGATTTGCTCTTAGAAAATTTACATTTACAAATGTGATAGTTAGCGAACTGAAAAATCACAGAGACTTTTGCGGGCACAGGAGGCACTTTTCACGAAGCACCTGAAACTTTTCGCTAGCTTCCGGTGTGTGCACAGCGCTCTTCCGTTTGCGTCATTGCCAATGTTCATTTACACGCCCGATGCTCCTGGGATAGGCTCCAGGTTCCCCGTGACCCTGAAAAGGAGTAAGCGGTTGAAGATGGATGGGTGGATGGATGGAAACCGAGAGCATGGATGCGCATGAATGTATAGAGATATATTTTAAACTTGGCTTTCCACACAAGACCTTCAAGACATTACTTCTATTCCTGCTTCCCGACCGGAAGAGAGTGATACACCAACCTGAAACTGTAATGCCTTTTTTCCTCCCCCCTTTTTTTCTTTTCACATGTCACTTCAGGGGCTCCGTACATATATACCTTTTTTTCCTGGCCCCAAATGACGCTTTGCGCGATTTGGTTATAACAATACACTGGAATGGCCGTAGGGGTCGCCACCTGGGTTTCCTGGCCGCCATCTTGCTCAGTGCTTCCTGGAGACAGCTGCGTATGTTGTTTACATTTTCGATAGGCCATGCAAGCCGAATCATGCCGCATGTGCCATCAGTCACCATACTTATAGAAAATGATTAGTTGACTCTGATGTTGACTATGTATGCGATCTCCCTAGATTTGCCATGCACTATGTTTTTTTTGCATTGATCAAGGGGCTGTTTTTGTAATCTGCTCTTCATAAACAGTTACAGACCATAATAAACATATCCTTAAAAGCCAACCAGTATTAATCGATATTGCATCACTTTGTTTAAATTGTTAGCAATATCTTCATAATTGTACACATTTGAAATACTTAATAAACTACAGTTACATGACTAATGTAACATTGTATGTGAATGTCATGCAAGAGATCGCATATGTGGAAAATATAATAAAGAGAATATATATTCTCTTTCGTCGTAAGGAATTTGGCAAATTTCACAGACAGTTTACAATGGCCTCAAGCTTAACAGATCTTTGATCTCAAGCTTAACAGTATAGTGTACCATTCTATAATTTAATAGGTTCATAAAACACCTATATCAATGAAAATTAAATGTCATTTGAATAAAAATTAATGAGAGAGCCATTAAAATAACAATAAGACATACCCTTAAAAGCTTCCAGTTTTTCTTCCAGCTCAGCTGTCAGCAGGTTACTCTCTTTAAGTTTGCTGATGCAGGACTTTGCTCGTTTTTGGAGTCTTGCTCTGCCTTTTTGGAGGTGATCTATTCGCTATTCGTTCCTTGGCTTTGTTTTGGAAACTGAAAATATGGAAACTACTTAAGTTAAGAACTAATTTCATTGAAAATATTAAAGATTTGTGTACTGTAGTTAAAACTTAACCAAAGAAAGTGAAGATCATAGAAACTTCCTGTGGCAATGTGACATGTCTGATGTCCATACAGATACACTGTGTCTGTGGTACTGTTGTATTTTGGACAGGATTTATGAGCTAATATGACACAATACTCACTTATGAAATGGCGTGCTGATTACGATAATTATAGCAATTCAAGGCAAAACACTGTGCCCCTTGGCTCATTTTGGGCTTTTTCTTTGGGTACATATGATCTGATACCATGCTACCAGTAACTATGGACTCCATGTAGGACTGAGCAAGATGGCGGCCTGCGATCTTGTCTCATTATCACTAGTTGTGCTATGATTGGCCATTCCAGTGTATTTCTATTTCAGTGGTAACGTCCGATAAGATGTAAACAAACCTTGTGCTGCAGAGTCGCTATAAGAAGGAAGGAGTGAAACGATGAGGATGGAGGATGACTACAAAGTTATTGTAACATTTGCAAAAAAGGGTGAAATAAGTAATCCTATGTGACTAATCAAAATTATAAAAAGCAGTAGGAACCATTAAATCAGCAGGATATTTAACTAATATTGTTTTTTTTTTTAACAAGACAAAAAACAACATGAGATGGCTATTTAAATGTAGGAATGAGGGGGAACAGGAGTGAAATGGCAAGTGCCCGGTGAGATGAATGGTATTAAAGGGGTGATTTCTGGGGTTCCAGTAACACAAACTGAAATCAGATAACAAGTGAAATGTTAACAGCTGTGAAAAGGTTGGCATCAAATAGAAATGGGAAAAGAGAAGCGAGTACAACAGCGATGATAGTAGTGAATGGTGAGTGGAGTTCTACCAGAAAATAAAAAAATTGGATATGTGCGCTACTACTGTATGTCCATACACAAATCATGCATTCGGATGTTTCAACTGCGAAAGATTAGGTCATGTGGCAGAAGTATGTAAAGGAAAGAAAAGGTGCTGCAGATGTGGAGGAGAACATGATTATGGGGAATGTGGAGAATTAATTGGACCCAAGTGTGGCAATTGTGGAGATCCACATAGCGCAGCATATTTACAGTTACATTACATTTACATTTATTCATTTAGCAGATGCTTTTATCCCAAGCGACTTACAAATGAGAAAATACAAGCAAAGCAACATATCAAACAGAGAACAATACAAGTAGTGCTACCATACAAGATCCATTAATTGAGTTCCAGAAGAAGCAAAGTGCGCAGAGTAGAGGTGTAAGTGCCAGAATTGAATATAGAAACACGATATAAAGGCAATCCTGCGATGGACTGGCACCCTGTCCAGGGTGTACCCCGCCTTGTGCCCAATGCTT